>JACEFZ010003196.1:0-7500 GCA_014155875.1 Cepaea nemoralis
CTAGGGAAAAATACGGAATACACAATAGTAGAATTAAAAGTAATGGGAGAATTCGGCGTAGATGTATTAACCAAAATGTTGAATGATATTTACAGGAGTAGATATATACCAAGTGATATGTTGAAACCTGTATTTATAGCTATACCAAACAGACCAGGAGCAATTGAATGCGAAGATTTTCGTACGATTAACCTCATAAATCATGTCACTAAGCTTCTACTCAGAATTATAATGAGAAGAACAAGGAAGAAAATAAAACTGAAATTGGTGAAGAACCGTTTGTTAATTTTGTGGAAGGAAGCGGTAGAAACAATGCAATATATACATTACGAACACTATTAGAAAGATCAGTAGAAACAAAGAAAGACATATATTTATGCTTCATAGATTATACTAAGGCATTTGATAAAGTAAAACATGATGAACTGATTAAAATGTTGGAATATACACTGATGGGAAAGATCTCAGAATAATAAAAAATATTTACTGGAACCAAATAGCAGCAATTAAAATGTGAAATAAAGAAGGAAATTATGACCCCATAATGTTGGGAGTAAGCCAGGGATGTGTTTTGTCACCGGATCTCTTCTCCATCTATAGCGAAGTAATAATGAGAAAGATCAAAGAAAAACCAGGAATAATATTCGGAGGTTATAATATAAATAATATACGCCATGCAGATAACACAGTATTGATAACGGATAATGAAACAGATCTATAACAATTGTTGGACATTGTAGTAACAGAGAGTGCAAAGAAAGGACTCTCCTTGAATATCAAGAAAACAGTAACAATGGTGAAATCAAAGAAAAAGGTCACACCCAAATGTGAAATAGAGATAACAGGGAAAATTCTTCAACAAGTGGATAGTTTTAAATATATAGGGTGACATATGCCTGGGTCATTGACATTGAGGTGAGTGACCCCAGTAGCAAGACTACGAGAAAAATAACCAGCCATGAGAAATAATGGTGAGGGTGAGTAGAGACCACCAGGATGGAAGGAGGGAGAGACAGTTTTAGGCTGGGGTGTAATGTTGTCGGGAGCCCAGGGAGGGGCTACACAGCAGGGTTAAAAGACAGTGGAAAACTTTGACTAGGCAGTTCAAGCTGGGACCGACTGGGAGTCGGGTCGCTGAAGGACAGTTCAGTTTTGTGGGAAGTCAGGGGACTTCAGGAGAGTTGATGTTTTAGCGCCAGACTGACTGCGGTCAGATCTTTTGTTGTGTTGTTCTCCCAGTTGTGAATGCAGGCCTAAAACCCAGTGGGGGTTGGATAGTTAATGGAGGCCTGAACCCAGAGTGGGTTTATAGTTAGTGGAGACTAGACCCATGTGTGTGGGTGGATTGTGTGAGGTCCAGCTATGGATAGGAGCTGGATTACCTGTCTTATGGATTTGAGATGAAGCAGGCCGTGAGAAGACATTGATGTGTACGTGTTAAATTGTGAGGAGGATATTTATATTCTATGGATTATATTGTGTCTGGATATATAAGGGTGTTCCGTTTGTCCGTGTTCTTTCTGTATTAAAGGATTATGTGCGCCAACTCAATCTTGTTTAATGACTGCTGGACGTGTATTACTGGGGTGAGTTGCATTGTGAGACAGTTAGATAGCTCAATTGACATACTGTGACAGGTTGGCCTTGGGTATTGAGAGTTAACGAAGCCCAAGGGGTCCTTAACACTCCCGTGTATTCTATCCCCAGGGGTTGGATAGGCAGATACACTTTTTTCTCTGTGGTTAACCTCAAATGGTTTAAATAAGTCTACAAGCCCCTCCAGATTCTAGACCCCCACTCTCTACCTTCTCCCTTGGGACAATGAACCCTGAGGTATCGTCCGAGACCACACTCAATCACTGTACAAAGAATCAGTCAACATCAACAAAGTTTATTCTACCCTAAAGACAATAGGTAGGAAATGAACACCCTGATAGTATAAACTATTTACAATAGCAGAAGATAGGTTAGAGACAGAATCAGAGATAGAGATGCTTCGTGTATCATCATGAGGCTGACGTGCAGGTTTGAGACAGATGATCCGTCCAGTCGGTCCGACACTCACCCGGCTCTCTTCCAGACTGATGACTGGAACCTTTGGAGACCACTCCGTCCCCAGAGCTAAGATCAGATGTCAGAGGAACTACCTCTTCGGACCACAGACTGCTGGATGAACTTCTCGTCTGCTCTGCTCCAATGAATCGCTGTCCAACTTTCACAGTTATCAAAGTACAGCCTGGTATGGAGACCCTCTTCCTTGAGGCGACCCCAGTTGATCTCTAGATGTTCCTAGACGTAACACATGACCAATCTAATGGTCCCGTAGTAGAATTGTATACCCCTGATTGGGTAATGAATCAGTACTGCAACAAGTCAACACAGTCACTAGAAAAACACCAATGTTCCGGTAAATGAGTTCAATAGTCACTACACAGTCACATGTTCAGACTCCCTCGGAGTCCAGCACATATCTTGAAACATGGTTGCGCTTGGTAACAAAACATAATGTCTCTATTTCTATGACTCGGTTCTTCGAATGATTGAGTAAGAACTAATTCATATTCAGCATACACGGTTCATAAAGGTCAGGATGAGTTGACCTGTCTGCCACCTCGAGTTTGAGTAAGAAAATACGCAAGCTGGTGTGGGTCTAGTCATGACCGAACACTAGTGCCAACGTAGTTACAGCCCCTTTGGTTTGGGCCAATCTTTGCCTGGTCTGTCCCACGTTTAGGCGGAAACACATTGATTTGGACTTGATGAGCTCCCAGAGCTGCGCCTACCCCACCTTGGTAAGTCTCTCTGGAGTGAGCCTGCCATCATAGCTCCGTAGTAAATCAACCTTCAGTATACACCGGCAAGATTGCTCATGGTAGATGAACTCTATTCTGAAATAGTCTTAATCACAGTTCTAATATGGAAAAACAAACCATCTAGTTCCACTAGTGCTGCAGCAGGGTTCTAGAATCACGTGGTGAGTATGAGTCATGCATGGTGATTCTCCCTCTTGCATAATGTAGCACAGTCAGGCGTGGTAAAGTAGGTATTGTGACCCTTCGCCATGGATCACGTAGTGGTTTCCGGCAACTTAGTAATAGGCTGGTTCTAACAGGCAACACCTGAAAGTAAGAGCGATCGGTGAAAGTATTCGGCCCAAACATTGGCTCATGTGCATCAAATCCATGAAAAATCAACCTTCAGTCTAGCTACCTAGTTATACAACTAAGTAGAGCAACATCTCTAAGTTGATAGTATTAATGCATCAAGCTCAGTCCAATGTCAGCTGGCCTTTCAGAGAACAGCCCGTCAAACAGATTGAGAATCAAGAATGGCGAGTCTGATCTAACGTTTCACCTATCCCTATTCACCTAACGGTTGTCGCTAAAGTCATTCTGTAGTTGTTCAAGAGTTAACTGGAACTAAACATCAAGGTAAGGTGTCCCTGGACCCCCCCCCCCCCCTTTACAATATACATCTAATCATAAACAAACAATGATCAAGGCACCATCACTTGGGATATAGTAACAATACATGACCATATAACATATCTACAGTTTCCATTTCGCTAGCGGGACCTCCTGCCCACTCTATAGCGAAACTCTTCTTGTTAGACTCTTCCCTAGAGTCAAGAAGTCTTTCCATCGAAAACATGCTCCCCGCATGTTCAAGGTTCTCTCCAGTTCTGCCTTTCCAAGAGGATTAGCCTTGGCCGTGGCCGAACTTCATAGCTGGCCTGGTTATACCAGTCTCATACAAGAATAACTCACACGCAGTCCTCATATCCCATTCGTCCCCGAATCTCATTCTTCCTCCATTTGTTCTTCCATACTTTCCTCACATCAGCACTGACGTACCCATGCAAGTATGTAATAGAACAGGACAGGAAAGAATAGCATGAAGAACGCATATGTACATCGCGACGGTAAAGCCATGTTATCTCGCGTCGAACCACTTCGGCGGTCGGTACATTATTCATAGAAGTAGTACACAACATGACCTAGTATATACGTGATAACAACATCGTATATCTCTCTAGCACCACTGAAGAACTTACCTTCGTATGAATTCCCAGTTCCTCGAATGTATTCACTATTTAGTTCACACACAAAATAGCTACATCACTTCTTAGAGTTAATCACGTACGTGCGCTATTTCCCTATCACATGAGCGATTCACTAACTCACTCTTCATCTACCAACTTACCTTGTCTAATTTCAGCGCTCGGCTAACGTAATTACTGACTGGCATCAATTAAGTTCATTCTATACAACAGTTTACTGTTCCCTACTACAGTACAGCAAACATAGTACATGCAACTCCGAACTATAATCAATCAATAACATTGTAACACAATTTGTCAATTTTAATGGATTTTCCGCTCTAAGCAGTTGACAAAACAGCTGTTCACGACGGCTTGTAAACACAAGTACACACACCGCTGTGCGCTGCCCTCGTTCTCAACTAGCTTATCGATCGGTCAACTCATTAGCTATGCAAGACGCCCGCATATTTAATTAGCTTTGAACGATCGCAATTTCTGCTCACTTTACAACGTTAAATTAATTACTACAATTCGTACCTGAATCGGTTGATTGTTTCCAGTCAGCTTCAATGACTATCTACGCCAGCAGGTCGTGAAATGACAGTCCGTTGCAACTTGGTTGTGGGTGAAGAAGTGGGTTCACTGCTACCCAAAAGCAGAACCTTCTCACACAAGAATAGAAAGTGAATGAGCTGTGCCAGCCTCATTTCTCCTTCGTGCGTACGAATGCGCTCGAGAAAGAAGTGCTGCACGAAGTGTGGCAACTCCACGAGAAACTCTATTTTCCACAGTGGAATTCTAGGTTCTAACAGCACGGGAAGTTAGTGCTGTACTGAGCCACCCTGGACATCCAAATCCAGGTGTTTCTCGAACCTTCCAGATGGAAAATTCTTACTGGGCTATCCTCGATCTAATTATAGCCGGGAAAGTCCCGGATGACGCCGAATAATGTGGAATTTCGCCCGACAAGGCACAAATGAATTGCCGTTTTGTCACACACACCAGGAGCATCGTTACCTAGACAACGACCATTTCACGCACTTATCATCAAAGAACATCGTGAGATAGGGACATTTATAACATCAGATGGAAGATGCACAACAGAGATTAAGAGCATAATAGGACAAGCAAAGGCTGCATTTCAGAAAATGAAGAATATCTTATGCAATAAGTTGTTATCATTGAATGTAAGAAAGAGAGTGCCGAAGTGTTATATAGAACCTGTTTTGCTGTATGGCCGTGAATCTTGGAATGTAAATGAAACAATTAGGAAGAGATTGGAAGCAACAGAGATGTGGTTCCTTAGAGGAATGTTGCGAATTCCTTGGACTGCCAAAGTAACTAACAACGAGTTCCTGAAAAAGGCTAATGAAACTAGAACATTATATACAACAATAATAAAGAGACAAACAGTTTTTCTTGGTCATGTGATGAGAAGAGAGGCGCTGGAGAACATCGTGACAACTAGAAAGATCGAGGGGAAGAGAGGCAGAGGCAGACCAAGAGAAATGATGCTGGATGGATTGCGACGGTGGCATGGAGGAATATCAACAGCAGAGTTGATCCAGAAAACCAAAGACCGAGACCTGTAAAGAGTCATGAACGCCTACGCCAGTCGGCATGGCACTTGATGATGATGATGATCAGGGCTCATCCTTTCTGGGACAACGAACATTTGAATACGTCTCATGCTTGAACCATGTGACAATTATACTTGTCATAGCGAAATCAGCTTTCCGAAAGACGCAGAAAATATTGACATCGAAAAACTTAATTATCACCTTACGATAAATAATCCTTTGAACACGTGTCTGGTCACAGTTTAATTACTTGTTCACCGGAACCGATGTCACAGCACTCGCCACACACCCGCGTGGCCTCTGTCTCTCTCAGCCGATCGATGTAACCGCACTCGCCACACACCCGCGTGGACTCCTCTCAGTCGATCGATGTAACCGCACTCGCCACACACCGGCGTGGCCTCTGTCTCTCTTAGCCAATCGATGTAACCGCACTCGCCACACACCTGCGTGGCCTCTGTCTCTCTCAGCCGATCGATTTAACCGCACTTGCCACATACGCGCGTGGCCTCTGTCTCTCTCAGCGATCGATGTAACCGCACTCGCCACACACCGGCGTGGGCCCTGTCTCTCTCAGCCGATCGATGTAACCGCATTCACCACACACCCGCGTGGCTTCTGTCTCTCTCAGCCGATCGATGTAACCGCACTCGCCACACACCGGCGTGGACTCCTCTCAGTCGATCGATGTAACCGCACTCGCCACACACCGGCGTGGCCTCTGTCTCTCTCAGCGATCGATGTAACCGCACTCGCCACACACCGGCGTGGGCCCTGTCTCTCTCAGCCGATCAATGTAACCGCATTCACCACACACCCGCGTGGCCTCTGTCTCTCTCAGCGATCGATGTAATCGCACTCGCTACACACCGGCGTGGGCCCTGTCTCTCTCAGCCAATCGATGTAACCGCATTCGCCACACACCGGCGTGGCCCCTGTCTCTCTCAGCCGATCGATGTAACCGCACTCCCCACACACCCGCGTGGACTCCTCTCAGTCGATCGATGTAACCGCACTCGCCACACACCGGCGTGGCCTCTGTCTCTCTCAGCCGATCGATGTAACCGCACTCGCTACACACCTGCGTGGCCTCTGTCTCTCTCAGCCGATCGATGTAACCGCACTCGCGACACACTCGCGTGGCCTCTGTCTCTCTCAGCCGATCGACGTAACCGCACTCGCCACACACCGGCGTGGCCTCTATCTCTCTCAGTCGATCGATGTAACCGCACTCGCCACACACACGCGTGGCCTCTGTCTCTCTCAGCCAATCGATGTAACCGCACTCGCCACACACACGCGTGGCCTCTGTCTCTCAGCCGATCGATGTAACCGCACTCGCCACACACCCGCGTGGCCTCTGTCTCTCTCAGCCGATCGATGTAACCGCACTCGCCACACACCCGCGTGGCCTCTGTCTATCCCAACCGATGTCGAAGAATAGGAATGTTAATTGTTTCGCTGTGGCTTGGAGGCAGTGAATGCGTTTTACACTTGTACCTAGTCGAGGGTTCAAAATCAGCCGCGGGAGATTTGGAAGTTGACCTCTACAATTGTTTCCATGGAGCGATGATACTTGTGTAATTATAATTGACATGTCAAAATGTATTTTAGTGAGTCATGTATTATTGATTGTCCATGAATGAAATAATGTCGTTGTCTTTATTTAGACATTGGAAATATTGACTCGCTTAAAGGAAAAAGTCCAACAGATGGGGCTGGGTATTAACTAAGATAAGACAGAATATATGGTAATTTCATGAGAAGGAATGGCTAAAAACTTTGGCCATATACAAATTGATAATATGACCATTAAAAGAACTGGAACCATACAAATACCTGGGTACAATCTTCAACTGCTCCAACATCATAAGGGAA
>JACEFZ010003196.1:10000-87500 GCA_014155875.1 Cepaea nemoralis
TGCCTACGTGATCCTTGCAATTGGTCACGCCGGCTACTGCCATATATCGCTCTTATTATGACTGTGCCTACATGATTACCGCTTGTAATCTTGGTGCTACTGCCGCATAGCGCGCTTATTATGACTGCCTACATGATTATGGCTTGTAATCTTGGTGCTACTGCTACATATTGCTTTTATTATGACTGTACCTACATAGCTACCGCTTTTAATCATGATGCTACTGCCATATATGATCACTCTCATTATGACTATCTACATGGCTACCCTTGTAATCATGATGCTACTGCCATATCCATACATCCATCATGTGCCATGCCGGTAAGCGTGGGCGGGCATGTTCTGCCATCTCACTCGATCACCAGAGTCGTGGATCAGCTCCGTGTTTCTGTCTTGACCATGCCACAAGGCCAAGCCATAGTCTATTGCGCATGTTCAAATTGTTCGATTCTTATGACCTCTACATGGATATTGTTTAAAAAAACAGTTGTTTTTTTTGTTTGTTTTTTTTTCAAATAAGGTTTTCCGTTGTCCATACTCTTTCATGAACTTTCTAATAAAATATATGTTCTTAATGACTTCATCCATCCATCCATCCATCCATCCATCCATCCATCCATCCATCCATCCATCATGTGCCATGCCGGTAAGCGTGGGCTGTCATGTTCTTCCATCTCACTCGATCACCAGAGTCGTGGATCAGCTCCGTGTTTCTGTCTCGACCATGCCACAAGGCCAAGCCATCCAGGTATTTACTTCTAGGTCTTCTCCTTGGTCTGTTCCCCTCGATCTTACCAGTTGTCACCAAGTTCTCCAATTCATTTCTTCTCATAACATGCCCAAAACATTACTGCCATATATCGCTCTTATTATGACTGTACCTACACGGCTACCGCTTGTAATCATGGTGCTACTGCCACAATGCCTCTTATTATGGCTGTGGCTACATTGCTACCTCTTGTAATCATGGTGCCACTACCACAATGGCTCTTATTATGACTGTGGCTACATTGCTACCGCCTGTAATCTTGGTGCTACTGCCACAATGGCTCTTATTATGACTGTGGCTACATTGCTACCGCTTGTAATCTTGGTGCTACTGCCATATAACGCTTTTATTATGATTGTGGCTACATTGCTACCGCTTGTAATCTTGATTCTACTACCACAATGGCTCTTATTATGACTGTGGCTACATTACTACCGCCTGTAATCTTGGTGTTACTGCCGCAATGGCTCTTATTATGACTGTGGCTACATTGCTACCACCTGTAATCATGGTGCTACTGCCACAATGGCTCTTATTATGACTGTGGCTACATTACTACCGCTTGTAATCTTGGTGCTACTGCCGCAATGGCTCTTATTATGACTGTGGCTACATTGCTACCGCCTGTAATCTTGGTGCCACTGCCGCAATGGCTCTTACTATGACTGTGGCTACATTGCTACCGTCTGTAATCTTGGTGCTACTGCCGCAATGGCTCTTGTTATGACTGTGGCTACATTTCTACCGCTTGTAATCTTGGTGCTACTGCCGCATAGCGCGCTGATTATAAATGTGCCGGCTCTGTGGCGAAAGAGTTACGAATGCAATTAGTAATCCAACATTTCGCGTTCGAAACACAGCTGTGGGACCTTGCGTTGGTTTCCTTACAGTGGTATGAGTCCCGGTTGTTCGGAAAGCAAAGACAGTCTACTGAACGTAAAACTTGCGCAAGAATCATAAACATCCCAAAAAATTATGGACTTGAGTGCTGCAACCTGTAAAGAATATGCAAAATCTAAACAACATGGTCGCCGCCAGTGGGCAAGCCTGCTAATGTCACATAGGGCGCTGATTATGAATGGTTGTTTCCAGTATTACTGTCACATAGAGCGCTGATTATGAATGGTTGTTTCCAGTATTACTGTCACATAGAGCGCTGATTATGAATGGTTGTTTCCAGTATTACTGTCACATAGAGCGCTGATTATGAATGGTTGTTTCCAGTATTACTGTCACATAGAGCGCTGATTATGAATGGTTGTTTCCAGTGCTACTGTCACATAGAGCGCTGATTATGATTGGTTGTTTCCAGTATTACTGTCACATAGAGCGCTGATTATGAATGGTTGTTTCCAGTGCTACTGTCACACAGAGCGCTGATTATGAATGGTTGTTTCCAGTGCTACTGTCACAGAGGGCGCTGATTATGATTGGTTGTTTCCAGTGCTATTGTCACATATGGCGCTGATTATGAATGTGCCTACATGGTTGCCTCCAATGCTACTGTCAATAGTGCGCTGATTATGAATGAGCCTACCTGGTTGCCTCCTGTGCTACTGTCAATAGCGCGCTGTTTATGAATGTGCCTACATGGTTGCCGCCAGTGCTATTGTCAATAGCGCGCTGATCTTGCATGTGTCATCATGGTCGCACATTCACTCACTTAAGATCTTCAACAGATTACATATATAGATAATTTAAAAGTATGCAATGGCCTCTATCGATGGACATTGTGAAGCCTAAGAGTCAGGCATAAGATCAGCTAGCCTCTGTGGAGTTGACATGAAAAACTCCATTACATTTTCGTTGTATATCTAGGGCAGAGGTCACCAAACTACGGCCCGCGGGCCGGATCCGGCCCGCGACGTCACTTCATCCGGCCCGCCGACGGTACTCGAACTTGCTTGATGTAACGTATGGAACACGAGACGTTGTGATACAATTTAAATGAAAATATTATGTTTAAAATAGTAGGCGATCTTCTGGCTGCTATGTGTCTTAAATTTACTATTTTCAATTATAAATTATTGTATCTAGATTTTCTTGTTTATTGTAATGTTTGCTTATTTCGCGCCATCCCATGTCCTTCCCGGCTCATTGTAGTGCCGCCTACGCTCTACGTTACCATGGTTTCCATGGCAACACACACACACACACACACACACACACACACATCTTTCCCTCCCCCAGATGCGTCCGCCTGTCAACACAGGTCCGCTGCTCAAGAAATATTTACTTCTTTTTG
This sequence comes from Cepaea nemoralis, assembly GCA_014155875.1. Taxonomy (NCBI): domain Eukaryota; kingdom Metazoa; phylum Mollusca; class Gastropoda; order Stylommatophora; family Helicidae; genus Cepaea; species Cepaea nemoralis. Next base: position 13,015 of record JACEFZ010003196.1, read on the forward strand.
CCTGTCATCCATTTTATAGGTATGTCACAAGGATTTCTTTGACAGTGATAGGTTAGTGAACTACAAGTGTGAATAGAGGCAATAAAATAACAAACATAGCATAAAAATGCCATAGAAGCCTCGTGTTATTACGAAAATATTAGTTAGTTTAGTTTAGTTTAGTCGACTGATCAACATCACGGCACACATAGGTGCTCCGTTCTACTCCTAACTCAAGCCTGAGTCCGGAGAATCTCAGCTCAGTGCACGAACTCCGTAGCACCGGCGAGGATCCTGAAATACTTTGGGTAGAATTGTAACTCGAAATTTTGCCCGGGCAGCGCCGTTAGGCTACTCTTTTCCGATTTCCAACTGCCAAGGGATTTTTTACGTGCGCAACAATACACACGGGTGTCCGATCTCACTACCCAGAGACCAGGGGAAATTTTGTTACTAGAAGTCCACGTGAAAAAATCCCGGCCCTCACCAGGGCTTGAACCCAGGACCTCCAGCACTCGAGGCGGACACCATACCTTGAGACCACTCAGCGCCCCCCTCCCCCCCCGACAGACAGACAGACAGACAGACAGACAGACAGACAGACAGACAGACCAGGCCAGACCAGACAGACAGACATGACCAGACAGTGAAAACATTTGAAAGCAATTCTCTTGATTGGATGCAGCAATTCCAAACCAAATATTGATGATATTTTGAAAGCCAAATATCAGTTTTACACATTTCACTAACCTTATATGCTGCTTTGTTTGTGAGATTCGGATATGTGCACACTAGGTCTGATGTAACTATCTTTTTGCTAACGTCGCCTTCTTTGATAACCGTTTTTTTTTTTTTTCCAGTGAATAAATATGTTGGTTGTATTTCATTGCACGCCGCTCACCCATGATTAACTTAGATTTTCGTCTTTTCCCCCAGAGATTTCGTTCTGGCTTGCAAGTATTGTTAATATTAGTTGCATATCTTATACAGGATGTTTGCAGTCAGCACCAGCATTTTTTGCTGTTGTTGATGTCTTGGCAAGTTTACGTTCAGTAGTTAGTCATTGCTTTCTGAACGACCGGCACCCATAACATAAGGTAAAAATCAAGCGCAACGCAGTCTGCTGCCAAATCGTGCGGAGTTGTGTTTGACAAGCGGGTATACGGGATTAAAAAGCGCGTCATTAATACCTTCGACACGGAGACGTGTGCAAGTATATGAATATCCGGCCCGCGCACGTCATTTATGTCAGTTATCCGGCCCGCCGTGAAAAAAGTTTGGTGACCCCTGATCAACACAGATGGGTTAGTCGTCCGACATGTGAGAATCTCATGGGCCTTTACGGCGAGAGCCGGAGGGAGAATTGTGAAGGATTCTGGTGCTGTTGTTGAGACCACAAGTAGCCTGACCATGGAAGTCATGGCAGTAAGTAATGCAATAACATGGCTCGAGACACAGACATTCACTAAGGCACGTTTCCTTAGTGACTCAATGAGCATGCTCAAGAGGATAGAGGTGGGGTGGATCCGAAGCGAATGGTTTCTGTCTCTGGAACGGTCTCGGCTGGCAAAGATTAGTTTCATCTTCGTGCCAGGGCATGCGGGAGTATAAGGAAATGAGCGGGCTGACAAGCTCGCAGGTAAGGCTACTGTGGAGGGCGGACGCGCCATGGACCAGGCTGACATTCTGAAAGCTCTACGAGAAGTAAGACTTTTGCGAGAACCAAGTGATGACTGTGAATCTACAACCATGCTCAGACTGTGAGAACAGCAAATTAAAAGAGGGGTGGCCAAACAAGAGCACTACGCAGGAATCCAAAGAAGATAAACCAACACAGAACTGGTGTAGTTAGCCGCTACACGCTGCGAGATTTGCTGAGGAGGGGATCCGAGCACTTATGGACTGAATGGTTCGATGTGCAATGAGGATGATCTGTCGACTAACTAACCAACTAAAAAGATCAAACCCGTCAAGCTGAAATACGCAACACACACATATTTACACAGTGTGAATATGTTTGTTGTTTATTTCAGCTTGAAGGATTTATCTCTTTGCTTTAGTTCATGTGTGAATCCTACGATATATACATGAGACGCGACAAAATATTCCAGGCTATACATGGTAAAATTTATTGTTTGTGTCTTCATTGTGTAAATTCACAATGAGAAGACATTGTTTGGAGGTCAGCAAGGCCGAATGGATAAGAACGCACAATCTTAAGCATTCTGTGTTCTGATGCCTAGATAAGGGGTTCAACCCCTACACTGGACAGTTGGACTAACATGTTGACCCCACATTCTTGACTTGGGGACATAAATTACAAGTACCTCTGCAGTTGGAGTGCGTTCACTTGATGGTGAGGAATACTGTTAACAGGGAAAGCTAATCCACAGGCAAAGTTCAGTCCAGCACTATTAGAAGAAGTTTGTATAGACAACCCTTGAGCGCAAAAAAAAAATGCTAGGCTATAAAATGTATAATTTATTGTTTGTGTCTTTATTTTATACATTCACTATGGGAAGACATTGTTTTGAGTTCCTTGATTACGCTTGGAATTTCTTCCTAGCTATCTTATATTCAATATAGTTTTGTTCTTATTTGTTGTTAAATTCATGCTTTGTACCAAAATAGCTTTCTCATTCACTACTTTTGCCGTCAGACATGTTCTCTTATTATTAAAGCACAGCTTCAAGAGGTATAAATGGGGTACACATTTTAATAGACCAATCAGCACTTGATGGGTACTGTGATCAATATCGCGCTACCATGTTTACTTTCCATATCTTTTTTACAGTACCATAAACATTTTTTTAAGGCAACTGTGCATAACCGAACTCTTTCTAGTGCATATAAAGACTAGGATGGTCATGCACTAATACAAACTTCAAAGAAAATCTACAACTACATGCACACTATTTGAAGGCATATACAGAAATTACGCTATTGAATCAATGTTGAAAAACCAATAACAATCATGCAAAACAAAAGAAATAAAAATAAAATGTATACTAAAAATGTCAGCTAACTCAAGTTGCCAGGATATGAGGGACTATCTGAATGAGCTACTATCGATAAACTTTTGTAGCAACACTTCTCGTGTCCAACAAGGGATGATTTATTCTCCTCTTCTTCTCCAGTCAGCACCCTGGTCATCTTTCAGCATATGACTTGCTGATGGTTACTTTAACATACTTCACACATTACACCAACTCGGACACTAGTTAACTTGAACAGGAGTGAACTCAAAGATTATTTATACGTTTTCTACATATAATATTCTACATAAACACATGTCACATTATCAAATATACAATCACTTATTCGACAATCACATCTCAGTACACTACATCAAAGATTAAAAGCGTGGCTCAATGTAGAGCCATAACGCTGTATACTTTTCACCATGTCCACACAGGACGATGGATCAACGCAGACTAACTTGTCCCGAGCTCACTTCCTATCATCTGGGAAGTGAGTTCCAACGTTTTCACGTTGTGTGGAAAGTCCTTGCTTTCCATGTTCTCGTGTTCAATTCTGAACACAGTCGTAACCTTTACTCTCTCTGACCTCGGCTATAGCTTAACCATGCCATGACGTCGTCAGAGTCATGGCATTCCCCCTTCCACGGGCAAAAATTGAGAATCAATTTTTGAAATATCCAATTTTAAGATATGTAAGCAATGTTAATACATCTTATTTCTTTTGTAATGTACCAATACTACAATCTAATTCTAATTTAACTATCTGTCATCTTTCCATAACCTTTGTTAAGTTCTTGTCACTCTGAAATATACAACTAGTTAATTATTCTCATCAAAATATAAAGTACATCCAAATCCATCCATCTATTTAATCCTACAACCTTTAATCAAATTACTATATAACAATATCAATGTAAATGTTCTTTGTAGCATCGAATCAAAATTTCTACATCTAAGTTCTATTATGTCTCTATATGAACCCTCAGTTTCTAATATGACTCGAGAATCAATATTTCCATTCTATCAATGCTGTGCTGGTATTCTAATCAATTCAGCGTAGTTGTTGGTAGGTAGCATCACTAGTGGTCGTACAAGACTGACCAACAAACACTCAGCTTCGTCTGCTCATATTCACCCACCATTTGCTAGCTACTCGTCCCAGGTCTAGAAGATCAGCTGTTATCGCGTTAACATACAAGGCCACCTGCACAACGCAAGCCAGCGTTCCCATGGCAGACAGACTGTTACCCGACTGCAAGGATTGCCCAAGGAAGATACTAAGTTCCAAGTACCGCCAGCACATCTTTGCTGTTATCGAGTTACCATACTTGACCACCCGCATCTGCAGTCAGTCAGCCACTGCAGCCACAGACTTCCTCCACCGCCCATGCTTGTACAAAGTCCCAAGTACCGCCAGCATATTAATATAGACATCCTCTTTGACTCTGTCATTGTAGACCTAGCGTACATTGTAAAAGTGACACTTAAAATGGTGTTGTGTATTCTGTTCTCTGACAGATACTTGTGTGCCGTATTCAGACCAGTGTCTTCAACCATACAAGATGGCTTCAGCAAGAACCGACATGACCAATACAAAGAAAGAAGGTCATTTGTGTATCATTTGTGGGAAGAAGTTTACTTTAGCTAATAATCTTGCCCGTCACATTCGGACAATTCACGAAAATACACAACGGGTGTCTTGTCCTACGTGTGGTAGTCTTTTTAAACGTCAAGACGATCTACAACATCATATACGAACACTTCATGAAACACCATCATCATCGTCATCATCTTCAGCACCCTCATCATCAACAGCACAACCATCATCAACTTCATCACGCAAACGAAAATCAGATACAAACACCAATAAAAAACAGAAGCACCCAGCTAAAACACAAAAACAAGAAAACATACTTTTCGAACTCATAGACGAGGAAGCCGACATATTGTTATATGAAGAACTGGAGACTATATGCAAACTACCCAAGGACGTCAAACAGAAATATAAAGAACACTGGACAGCCCTTAGGACTCATCAGAACATCTACAAACATATATCGACAGACAATTTTTTCCACCGACCAGACTCAACGCAACCAATAGATTGGACCAACAAGTTAGAGACGATATTTACTAGTCAGACCAGTAGATTCAAAATTAACTACAGCCACCACATCATATTAAGACACATGGAGACAAAGGAACTTAGATTTTTTCATTCCTCCTCGAACAACGCCTGTGAATTAGACGTCCCCATTTTAAACAACAACAAACAAGACTTTGACGAATTTATAGAGATAGTTAAGGCAAGCGCCATGTTTAACTATGCATTACACACTAGGCCTGACACCAAATACCTTGTAGAGGCGATTCCAGCGACTAGTGTTTACATTTATCACATGACAGAAAACCCCATCGGCTGCTGTCTAGAAGACATACCATTACACATCACAAACAATAAAGCCATCAACACACTGCAACGTGATGCACATCACGCTACACATTACACTGATAATCTCTGTTTATTTCGTTGTTTGGCGTTATTCCAGTGTGAGTATATAAAGGCTCTTATTGCAGCCACTCAAAAGTTAGCACACCAGTGGCAGTAAGCCCAAAATATGGAGTCTCTAGATATGTTTCCCGGAGTTAGGTTAGTTGATATCTGCAATTTAGAAAAAATGCATTTCCTTCATTTTAGGTATTTGTTAATACGATGACACCCAGTCCCTGATCCCAAAACTTACGGGAGTGGTAGTTATGATAAAACATTAAGACTGCTAGCTTATAGAGACCATTTTATATATATTTAATAACATTGCTAGAGTAGCTAGGTCCGTTTCTTGTCCAAGCTGTAGGAAGATATGGACATTATTTAGATATATGGATGGACACTATAAAACCTGCAGTGGAGGCAAAACCATTGATGCCTATAAATGTGGGGTATACAATGTGACCGAGACCATATGTGAAACTATTGTCCGATAAACAGGCCCAGTGTATAGACGTAGATACGGACATTGTGTTTCCCTACACAGCCACGTATGACTATGAGTGTTAATTTGATAGTAGCACTCTCCCAAAGGAAACCAGTCTACAAAATTCTTAGGTAAACATGTCCCTCTTAGCTGTTCAGTGGCATCAAATGTCCCTGACTTAAAGGACTCAGTTTGCTTTATCACAACGGGTGACCCTCTGGACTTGATGAAAAGGATGCTTGAGCATCTGACGTGGATTGCTGAGACAGCTTATGTCTCGCTACGCGAGAAATTGTATGATGTGTACACAGAGTTAGAAGAGTACCCCCATTTAGTTGAAAAGTTAGATGATTACCTGAAATATTTTACCGGTGATTGGGTACAACTCGGGGAAATACGATATTAACGTAATTAAACACTATTTCATAGAATATTTCCTCTCTGCCACTGGTGGTCCCTTTAAATATGTGGTCAAAAGAAATAACAATTTTATAAACATCGCATCAGAAAAATTAAAGTTTCTAGACATCATTAATTACTTAGTCCCGGGGTTTAGTTATTCCAAATAATTAGCAGCCTATGAGGTAAAAGAAACCAAGGGGTTCTTTTGTTATAATACATAACAATCTTGGATAGATTAAAGGAGACTAGTTTACCCCCGCACAAGGCGTTTTATTCGCATTTGAAAAAGTCCAAAATTTCAGATGCTGACTATGCCTACTGCCAACGAGTATCGAGCGACCACCATATGTTGACACTGGCAGATTTCTTGGTCTGGTACAATAATAAAGAAGTAGGTCCCTTTATCGAGGCATTAAAGGCCCAAGTTAAATTTTACGCGGATCTAGGGGTAGATATTTTTAAAGATGCCATCTCAGTTCCCGGGGTAACTATGAAATATCTTTTTAAGACCATCCCCAAAGATGTTTCATTTTCCTTATGTGGCAAGACTGATAGTGAGCTGCAAACCACTATTAGAAAGAACATTGTCGGGGGTCCCTCGATCATTTTTCGCAGATACAATGAGGTAGGTGAGATTTTGATCAGAGGAGTGAACAAAGTGAAACCCATTAAGGGATATGATGCCAACGCTCTTTATCTGTGGGCCCTAATACAGCCAATGCCCACAGATTTTCCTGTGATACGAAAAGCAGAAGATGGTTTCAAGCCCCATAAGGGTGGTTTTTACACAGTGCAGTGTAGAGAGTGGTCGGCGTGGGTGTCCCATAGTAAGAACATTGAGCTAAAAACCCAGTTTAATGGACGGGAGATGTCTCGAGGCAGCCGACACATTAGAGTTGATGGGTGGGATAAGAAGTCTAAAACCGTCTACCAGTTTCACGGTTGTTTGTAGCACGGCCATCAAGACTGTATGCTGACACGTGGTAAAGAAGTTAACCCGGTCAACAAGAAACCCTTGGTAGATTTGTTTGCCAAAACGCGTGAAATTCGCTATTATTTGGTGTAAGAGGTCAATGTAAAAGTGGTGGAGATGTGGGAATGCGAGTGGCAGAAACTAAAAAAGGCTCATAAAGACCTTAAGAATATTGCAGACACGGCTTTTCCACGACTCAAACCAGAATATGGCACATACCCCATTGACACACAGAAAATTCTCGCGGCTGTAAGAGCTGAGACTTTGTTTGGTCTAGTCGAGTGTGACATTCATGTACCAGACGAGTTTAAAGAGCGATTCTCCAAGATGACGCCTATCTTTAAGAACACAGAAGTGTCTAGAGCTGACATTGGTGACTTTATGCGGCAGTATGCCGAGACACATAAGTTGTTGACTGCCCCACGTCGGACTCTGATAGGTAGTTATATTGGGGAAAAGATCTTGTTGGCCACACCATTGTTAAAATGGTATCTGACCCATGATCTAGCTGTCACAAAGATTTACCAGGTGATTGAGTATCAACCAGTACGTTGCTTTCAAACGTTTGGGGATAAGGTGTCTGATGCCAGACGTGAAGGTACAGTGTTACTGCCTGTACCATTAAGGCAGAGACGATGAAACTGTTGGGTAACGCAGCCTATGTAAAGACACTAACCAACAAAGCCAAGCATACCAACATTTCGTATTGTCGTGGGGCTGAAACGGCAAAATTAACCAACGAGCCCCTATTCAAGAAGATAACCATGCTGGCAGAGGATATATATGAAGTAGAAATGCCGAAGAAGACGACGGTCTAGGATCTCCCCCTCCAAATAGGTTATTTTGTGTACCAATATGTCAAGTTGCGCATGTTACAGTTTTATTATAATTTTTTGGATAGGTTTGTAGATAGGAAGGATTTCCACCTGAGTGAGATGGACACAGATAGTCTATAATTAGCCCTTAGCAAACCGATCCTAGCAGAAGTAGTTAGACCCCACATTCTTGAAGAATTTTATAGCTTTTATGATAGGTGGTTCCCCTCTGAGACCTGTAATACCCATAAGCAGTACTTTATTAGTAGTAGAGGTAGTGTACGAGACTGTGCCCGGTGTAAAGGTAAGAAAGTATACGACAAAAGAACCCCTGGTTTATTTAAGTTAGAGTATGAGGGGTCAGGGATGATCTCCTTATGCAGCAAGACTTACCACTGCTTTGGAGACAATAACAAGACCAGCATGAAAGGACTCACTAAACAACTCAATACCCACCTAGACAGAGACACATTCTTAGACGTACTTAACACAAAGACAGCAGCCGGTGGGAGAAACGTAGGCTTCAAAACACAGGCTTCCTCGGTCTACACATACGAACAACATAGACAATCAGACAATCATTATCCTATTTTTACATGAAACGCCAGTTACACAAAGACAACGTCACCACTTCACCATTAGACATATAATACACCTTGTTTTCAAGACTTTCTCTGGTCACACATTTCAGACATGCCTAATGTTAGTGTATATAATGTACATAGTTTTGTAACCTGTTTTCTACTTATACCATATGTTCACGGTGGTCACTGTAAACGCCATGGCAGTTGTCTTATGAATATTGTTTGAATCAATGAATAATTTTATTTCTGTCTACATTTTATCATGAATAATGTTATGTGTGAATTGTCTGTAAATTTTGATCATAAATACGTTTATGTGAACTGTATGTACATTGTATCATAAATATGTTTTGTGTGAACATAATGTCATTTGTCTTATGAATATGTTTTGTGCGAGCATAATGTCACTTGTCTTAAGAATATGCTCTGTGGTGGGGACATAATATCACTGTTCGAGATTTATGAAAATAAAAATACTATTATTAAACGGTGTTTGTTGGTTCTTTTTTAGTGTACTGGTATGGCAGTTGTCTTGTTTTTTCTTTTTGTTTTCATGTTTTCTTTGTTATATGTAGTTCTTGTTTCTTCCTCTTTCTGGTTTTCCTGGTTTTCATGTCGTTCTGGTAGTGAGAGGTTGTTGACTCAATTTTATCTGTGGAAGACTTGATACATGCATATGGCAAGAGAGACAATAACAAATTCACAACCACAAGTAACACATACACAATGGAACACTGACAAGAACAAAATCACAATGGAATACAGAGACAAGAACAAAAACATATAGTTAAAAACCACAACAAAATATTTTCTTTTTTATTTTCACATAAAGATCTAGACACGTGGTTTGTTTTTTCTGATCTTCTTCTCTGGAATACAAGTGTCTGAATAGGCTGGCTAGTAACCTGGTAAATATCTGTCAATTGGCGTGTAGTCAGAGGCTGACTGTTGGTCTCCTCTTTGTCGGGCTTACATCTGAGTATTGTAGTCAAAGGAGGCGTCAAACATTTGGCTTTCTGATACATCAAACATCTGGTTGTTGTAGCTTGCTTGAAAGACTGGGGCAGCACACGGTACATTGTTGATGACTGGAATGGGGTGAATATCTTGAAGACAGTTGGTAATTTGTTTTAATGGTTTGGTTTGATTAATTTGGCTGAGTCGATCAAAGTTAGCGATAATCTCACTCCGCATAGTTATTAACTGCTCAAATTCCCGCCGATTGAGTGTCATCCCCATCTTGGTTGGAAACTTGTTCTCAGATTCACCAAAGAAGGGACGGATGTGTAACGTGGTCGTTCCTCTATAGGATGAGACAAACACTGCTTTGACACCATCGCCCACGTGTCTAACGGTCTCACCACCACGAGTCATGTAGACCCAACTATCAGGCACAGTCTTGAGTTCGGTAGTCATCTTCGGAATGAATGACTGTTACCGACCGCGGGTTTGAGCGTAAACCGGTTTCAGCTAGTTCAAGCGTATCATGTTAAGGTCACCTTGTTTTGTGTAAACAGGTGTCAGCTAGTTTTACGTCAAGCGTAACATGTTACGTTCACCTTGCTTTATGTTTGGCGTGACTAAGCGACCTACTACCCGATCGTTGAACCATTGTTTGTTTGAAAAGGGCCGGAGAATGCGGATCATGCTCGCTCCACGACCTTTCATCATGATGAAATAGATAGCGTAGAGGCCACAGGCGTGACTTAATACGTCTTGTAACACACGTGTGTTATACATAAGTGGTCTGTCTGAGCGATGGTCTATAAACTTGAGGAGGTCGCAGTGTAAGGGTGACAGACCAAACGAATCAATGTACTCACATTTGCCTGAGCCATCGTAATACATGGCGATCCAGTGGGAACCGGGTTTATCGCTGGGGTCAGTGTTTACGACAAACGCCGCAGCTCTGGTTCTATCTAGGTGTCTAGGTAACTGATCTCGAGCGCACACTCTAACCTGTAACCGACGCACACACGTATCAGCTAGTAGTATTCTGGTAATGTGTTCTGTGTTCATTACGAGGTGTAATATGTTAGCACTTGTCTGGTCTTGGAAATTTCAATTATCCCGTCGTGCTCGGCGTAGACGATAACTTGTAATGGTTCTGGGGTGGGTGTGTTGAATTTAAATTCCAGTGTTAGAGGTCCCGTCCTCGGCATCTCAAATTTGTCTCCGTCCAGTAAAATGGGACTCGGATCAAAGGCATGCAGAGTATAGCCCTGTTTATATTGTGTATAGTCAATTGAATTACCGGTGTCCTCACCCACCAGACCCATGGCTAGATTAGTACCAAAAATGGCTCGTAAGTATTGATTACATTCTAAGTCCATGGTTAAGGGTTTGCTGGTGGCAGATCGTCCATCGACACTTACGTTAAGATACGTCAGTCCAAAGGTTTGAAAATTATATGGGTTCTTGTTGTAGGAACCGTTAAAAGCTGATGATGTAATAAGTCCAATCACGATGTGAGTGGGTGTTTGACTCATAAACAGATTGTCTTGGGTATGAGATAACATTCCTTGGGGGATAGCTAATGTTTTTAGCGCCACACGCTTGATCGGTAGTTTTGCGTTGGTTCTCATCAAGGCTTTCTCGTGGGCGAGAGCGATGGCCGGGTTCAGTCTGGCTTTACGAACCACCAGCGTGGTATATGTTATAATGGATGAATAACCCAGTGCCCCATCGGGAGCCAAGAGGTTAAAGGTGGCTTTGGACGGAATAACCTTAATTTTCACATCCACACCGTTTATCATGTAGCGGTCTTGCACAAAAATGTCGGCGTGTAGTCGACCCATAATATCTATTTCTTGACTCTCACTGGCTAGTTGACGTCGTGTTTTTAGTCCTTTGTTGTTATCGCCTTGCACCTCATCGAGGAATTTGGCCTATCATAGTAATAAAGGGAGGCCGAGAGATGACTTTTCTTGGCTTCCTCACCATAGTTTAGAGTAGCTTCCATGTAGGCTCTATACGGATATGTATTTTCACTAGGGGTGATTAGCGTGTCGTTGAGTGAGACGTCTACTTGAGAAAACAGACTGTGGAGGTAATAGTTGACCGGAACGACGTTGGCCGTGGGTGATAGATTGTCACCATTGGGTAGTGTGACTTTAGTTCTGACGTGTAAGAACGTGTTAAACAGATCCAGATACTCTTCACTGGCACCAGATATAACAAATTCAATAGGTGCGCCTGGAGCTAGAGACGCGAGTGGGTGTATCTCCACACACTGTCCCTCTACTATCGCCGTTTGCGTGGGTGGTACGCTAAACAGATCCAAACCAGAATGAAGACACTCGCAAGAGTTGGGGTGAATCAGAGCCATTATGCGAATATATCCGAGTGCTGTGGCTTCTTCTTCTTTTGAATTCAATGGGGTGCGGGGGTCAGTTTTATACGTTTACTGCGTTCTCCGGGTGGCGCTGGTCGTCTCTTTCTTCTAATACCACTACCTGATTGGCTGACGTGATCGACCGCTCCTTGCAGTACACGCTGACCGGCTTGTTTGGCATGCTCTTTAAAGGATTCTCCAACGTTCCTACCAGCTAAAGAATCTTGGGCCACTCGCAGACCCGTACCGACATCTTCTCTGAGTAAGGCCTTACCACCGGTCTTTAACCAGGGTAGAATCGTGCGACCGAGTCCACAGAAGAAACTACCGATACCACGGCCCCTCTGACTCCGACCACCCACAAACACCGGCATACTGTGTCCAGCTTGATTACAGTAAAAGTCTTCGTACAGTCTGGGATTTCGCCATAACGCCACATATTTCACCATTATTCTAGGTCTGAATGTTTCCGAGTGCGAAAATGTAACGTCAGCACTGAAGTTCCGATAGTGAATGAAATATGTGTGCCAGTATCAACGGTACCGACTCAATGGTACATAGTGAGGTTTGTCGTAGGCGCGAAACACTGAGGCCGAGAGCTGATTCATGATAGGGACCGTCCTAAGTAGTGGGACCATGGCGTCTCCGACTGGTCTTGCCGCTATGAGATCGCAGTAGACGTAGATATTTTGCAGGGCGTTATTCAGATCTACCGCCACTTGGCCTTCCATTATTGGGTTGGCATGCAATGTCTTCAAGGAGTGAAGCCCTAGTATATCTTTCAACTTTTCGCTAAATATAGCCACGTCCCCCACTTCGAATATTTTCACGATGTCTTTCTTTGAAACCTTATCGAAATAGAATCTGACTCGCGTCTGATCATCTACCTCCGACTCTTTCATTAGTCGATTCAGCTCCGTTATAAACGCTTCTGGTGAGCTGTATAGGCCTGGGGGACACAGTTTTCTGGAAGGTCCTCTGCTTGGTGAGGCGTATCTTATCCACACTTAATGCTCTAGCACATTGCAGTAGTAGTTGGGAAATTGAATTCGGCCAGACCCACTTCGTAATGTTGACTAACCTCAATAGTCTGCGGTAACTTGACGAAATAGTGACCTGGAGTATTATTGGGAAACATATTCGGCGAAGCATTGCTCGGTAATGTCAAGTAGAAACTCATAATTTAAGATTAGCATGTACCCCAGACAACTGCTTAGAAGTGCGATCCACAACTTGCCCTCGGGGGCGTCGACGCAGCCTCGAGACAGATTGAATAATGAAACGCCAATGACGGTGTATATAACTAGCATCTAACAGAAGAAGACAATCTCTAGCCACGGTATTCGCTGTCCAAACATCCACCAGAACGAGGTTCTTTCGCTGGGTGAGTTATTTTGTGGGTTCAATACCGTAGTCTCCCCGTTAGTTTCTTCCATTAGTCTCGGTATCTGGTTAGGTCTGAGACCCAACTGTTGAATGACGAATTATACCCGAACCATTTCACTAAATACTCTTTACCACCACCTCTCCTGGGTCTTTCTTGTAAGACTGTTTCGATCCGATACACTTGCTTATCTCCAACTGCTTGAAGCTCTTCACGGTAGAACGAGCCTCGTAGTTCATCCCCCGAATCGTCTTTTAGCACATATGTCACCGGACTGGTCTGGTTTATACGACTGACGGTAAAAAAGTTCTTCTGTCCACGAGGGCGTATAGCGTTTTTTAAAAGGTTGTTTGGGTTGAGCCAACTTGACTCGATCCCCGGCTGTAAAATGGACTTTTTTTTGAGGCGACTGTCTTCTGGCACATATTATTCCACACCTATTCTTGATTGCTGTAGTTGACTTGCACGGGCGCCATACGAATACTTCTGTGATATGAAAAGTTGTAGTTGCGGATCAGCTTATCTATCACGTCTACGTAGCGAAGTGTATTGGTATTGGTGAAATACCGCCACATTTTTTCTTTAAGGGTTTGATTGAATCTTTCCACTATGGCATTAACGTTTTCGTTCTATGTCGTAAAGAAATGCACACCTCGGTCTTTCAGAAATGTTAAGAAGGTCCGGTTGACAAATTCTGACCCTTTGTCAGTCTGAAAATTTAACGGTTGTCTATCGGCAAAAATTTTACCCAGGACCTTCACTAGCTCTTTCCCCGTCTTCTTCTGGATCGGGATGGCCCAAGCATATTTACTAAACACGTCGAGACACGTCACTAAGTACGACATCCCATCATTGTATCTTTGTAATTGTCTCATATCTATCAAGTCGGCTTGAAACTGCTGATTTATACCACCGGTTTGGGTTTGGCGTCTCTGGAAACTACGACGGATCGGTTTATGTAAAGTATACGTATCTTGATGCCGTAGCCAAGACTCTATCTTTTTAGCGTTCAGTTGACTTTGCCTTTTTTAAGGCGGCGGCCCCACCATAGGCTCCGGGTTTCTTCGGGTTGTAGTAATACTTTCTTATTTGTGAGGCCATTTTTCCCACTTGGGCATGGGTATCCTACTCTTCTTCTTGCTTCGCCTAAGTCTGTACGGTGGTGTGGTCTCGAAAATTGACTTTTAGTCCGTGTTGCTTGATTGGGTGTTGGCTGAGCGGGTGTCTCGACTACTGATGCCGGTAAAACGCTGACTTCGGGTTTTTGTATCGGTGGCGGTTCCTTGATATCCACTGTGCCTAAGGACTTATGTCTGTACTGATCGAGTCGATTCAGATAACGCTGCAAGGTTTGCTGATACACTCGGGCTTTTTTCCCGCGGTGGTAGGTCTTCGGTTTCCAGGACTTGTTGCCTTTGCTGATCCAGGTCACGCAAGTTATCGGTTAGTGTACATAGGGTTTTTCCAGCAGCCGGGGGTCGATCAAGATCATTTTCTTCATTACAAACCCACGACGCCTTTCAACACGTTAAGAATGGGACCTAATAAAGCACCTATGAATCCACCTTGTTGCAAGATTTGTTTCCGTTTCTTGATAGACAGTTTCTTACCCGTGAGCGCTCTCAGTCTGTTTTGTGCCGCTGCAGTCGCCTCTTCTGAGTCGGTGTCAGTGGAAGATTACCTTTTAATACATTGTGACAGTATTCACAAATTAATTGGACGAGATCCGGGGTCGCTGTTTTAATTACGGCTTTTACGGCAGCCGATTTCGCCTCACCCAAGAATCGCAGCATGGCCCCGTGACGTTTCACCCGGTTGGACATACTATTTGGGGACGTAGACGACTTGACGCTGCTCGGGGAAAATATTGCTTCGTAAACGGAGCTGATCTGGTGTTTCCTGTCGAAGGTCAAAGAGAAAAACCCGTGTGGAGCCGCTGTCGGGTCCTTAAAACTCTCTTGGACATAAGACACGCGACCGGGGTACATCTGTTTGGCCATATTGGTAATCTGCGATCCGTCTCAAGGGTTCTTAAATACCACTAGGTAATACGAATTCAAGCTGATGGTTCTGTGTTCTTTATTCTTACCAAAGAGGTTCTTGACTTTATACATAACGCTGAGGTTGCGATGGTGACTACCCTTAGTAAATAGTTTAGTAACTCTTTCATCTATTTCGGACATTAGATCATCTATCACTACTAGTCGGCGTCTATCTCCTGTCCATTTTTTCATATCCGGTAAACCTTCGTTAAACTGGACACCCTTCATAGTCTCATACAGGGTTTTCCATTCTCCGTAGCACCATATAACTTCCTCTGACAAAGGTTCGATCATGTCTGGAAGATGGGTCAGGAACTTTTGCACAAAGGTGGATTTTCCACTCCCCGTTGGCCCCGCAATCAAAGCTGTAAAAGGATGTTTCCACCTCGGATCCATGACTAATAATAAATACCTACCCATCAACGTCACACCATTTATTTGATTCGAACACTATGTACCTGATCACGCACGCGTACGCCCGGTCGCCCCCGACCCCACCGTCCGCCACCCACCCGCTTTTAAAGGGATGTAATAAGACCAAACATGAGTTATACCCCTTTGGATCCGGATTTTCAATCCGAATCCATTTTTCACCGATCGTGTGACGTCACATAGAGCTATAGAGATAAATATTCCGGATCTGGACCCGGATGTTGGGGTGGATAAACCTCGCACTATACTACTCACTGCTGCTGAAATATAGTATATTTTTACTGAAGACTGACAACCTATTCCTCTGTGCACTCAGGCCTACAAAATGCGATGGTCCTAATCCTTTCACATACCACAGCAGGCTACTGCTACTGGACATGTGCTACTGTTAACTATGTAGGCCATAGGTGTGGCAGATTCAATCATGAATGTTTTAATTAAGGATCACTTTCTTTGCACACAGTTATCTCCATAAGTGCTCCAACTCCTCCCATAGATTACATAAAGAGGTTTCTAGCACAGTGCTAAAACTCAGTAGCACCTAGGATCCAGTCAAATGGGTATGAATGGGAAAGGTCTCTGGGGTTACCTTTCAAGGCTACTACTTCTGAACATCACAGAAAACTGGGTTATGAGAGGCCAGCATGGCCGCATGGATAACAGCGCTTGTTCTTAAACTTCCAGTGAGCTGATGAAGAGGATAGCGGGTTAGTAGTATTCAATACTCGAAGGAAAAACCAGGAGGACACATAATCAGACTGCAACTGGTATGGAACTCTTTGCTGGCTGTTGAAGATGGGAATGGAGAGCATATGGCGATATGGGAATGTCCCTTAGAGCTGTGATGTTGGTTCTTGACTCAATTCACTTACCTGTATTGGGAACAATACCATTACGAAAATAACTGTTTATTACACATACATGTAAACACAGGAGTACGGCAGGGATACATGTCATGTTGTTCTCAAGCATTTCAGCTTATGCTTATTATACTCTTATACACAGAAATATGTCTCCTGTCTTGGCGGTGTGGTTATAGATCACGGCAGAAGTTTAAACAGAGACCAAGAAGAGAATAGGAATAGTACAAAATATTTTCAACAACATTAAAATATGTAAACTTTTTAAACAGATAAATAACACTAACATTAAAATGAGAATTGTCAAATGCTATATACTATAACAGAGTCCACTGGAATCTGGATTCGATACATGAAGCCCACAAATGGGCACTCCACCGCTGTTTATACTTCATCTAGACACCGCAAGGTTCACGAGGAACAAGCTGAGATTATATATATATATATATATATATATATATATATATATATATATATATATATATATATATATATATATATATATATATATATATATATATATATAATGTGCCATGCCGGAAAGCGTGGGCGGTCATGACTCGCCATTTAACTCGATCACCAGTGTCGTGGATCAGCTCAGTGTTCCTGTCTCGTCCATGCCATGTGGCCAAGCCATCCAGGTATTTCCCTCTCGGTCTTCCTCTTGGTCTGTTCCCTTCGATCTTACCAGTTGTCACTAAGTTCTCCAATCCATTTCTTCTCATAACATGTCCAAAAAATTTTGACTGTCTACGTCTAATTTCTCTAATGAGTTTACGATGTTCATTTGTCTCATGTAGTACTTGGTCATTGGTTTTTCTGTCTGTCCATGGTATTCTTTGCATTTTCCTCAGAAACCACATTTCTGCGTGAGATCCGACCGGGCGGGTGTGGGGGAACCGCGGCGGTGGTCACGTGGTGTAATCGAACCCCAGTCATATCGACCCTTCGATGAGGAGATAGAAGTCCAATATGACAGAAAATGATTTAGTCCATCGTTCGAGCGAACCCGAGTAGGTCAAGTAATGACCGTCTTAATAAACTTTTTTGCACTGCTCAGTATGCTAATTCGACATGTTTTCCTTACCCATGTATATCCTTTACGCATTTGGTGAAAATCTGGTTTATGAATATACCAGACAAAGACATATTATTAAAAATTAACCCTTACACATGTAATAACGCCAAAATTTCTTGTATGTATACTAGAGAATTTCTCTTTATGTTTCCAGCTTGAATGTTTCATGTAGAAATTTAATTGTTAATTTTTTGTACAATTTTATTGTTGAAATTTTATTTTGTTCCTTCAATTATAGTGACTTATTACATAAGATACGATTAATTTTCTGAAATACAACTGGTTTTTTTTGCATAGGGGACAGGCGAATATGTTATAAGTTTCGATGAACTTTGGTCAAACTTTTCACATTTGGTTAACAAAGTTTCCTAGTTTTTTATGAGTTTTGTTTGAACTTTGGTCAAACTTGTCCAAAAATTTTCACCTTTGGTTAACACATTTTCTTACTTGGCCAAGCTTTTTGCCATTTGGTTAACAAAGTTTCCTACTTTTCATAAGTTTGGGTGAAATGTGGTCCAACTTTTCACACCTGGACACCAAAATTTCCCACTTTTCATAAGTTTAGGTGACAGTTGGTCAACTTTTCACGTTTGGTTAACAAATTTTCCTACTTTTCCTATGTTTGACTGTGATTTTTATAAGTTTGGTTTGAAATTCGGCTAACCTTTTCACATTTGGCTAACAAATTTTCCTACTTTTCATAAGCTTGGGTGCGCTTTTTATAAGTCTGGTTGAAATGTAGCCAAAATTTTCCCCTTTGGCTAACAAATTTTATTACTTGGCCAAGATTTTTTGCCCTTTGGTTAACAAAGTTTCCTACTTTTCATAAGTTTGGGTGAAATTTGGTCACACTTTTCACGTCTGGACAACAACATTTCCCACTTTTCATAAGTTTAGGTGACAGTTGGCCAAACTTTTTCCCGTTTGGTTAACATATTTTCCATATTTTTCATATGTTTGACTGAGATTTTTATAGGTTTGGTTTGAAATTTGGTTAATCTTTTCACATTTGGTTAACACATTTTCTTACTTCGTCAATCTTTTTGCCATTTGGTTAACAAAGTTTCCTACTTTTCATAAGTTTGGGTGAAAGTTGACCAAAGTTTTCATGCTTGGTTAACAAATTTTCCTACTTTTCATGTGTTTGACTGAGATGTTTATAAGTTTGGTTTGACATTCGGCTAACTTTTTCACCTTTGGTTAACAAATGTTTCTACTTTTCATAAGTTTGACTGAGATTTTTATAAGTTTGGTTTGAAATTTGGCTAACCTTTTCACATTTGGTTAACACATTTTCTTACTTGGCCAAGCTTTTTGCCCTTTTGTTAACACAATTTTTCTACTTTTCATAAGTTTAGGTGAAATGTGGTCAAAATTGTCACCTCTGGACAACAAAATTTCCCACTTTTCATAAGCTTGGGTGACAGTTGGCCAAACTTTTCACGTCTGGTTGACAAATTTTCCTACTTTTCATATGCTTGACTGAGATTTTGTGTAAGTTTGGTTTGAAATTCGGCTAACCTTTTCACATTTGGTTAACAAATTTTCCTACTTTTCATAAGCTTGGGTGAGTTTTTTTTATAAGTCTGGTTGAAATGTAGCCAACATTTTTCCCCTTTTGGCTAACAAATTTTCTTACTTGACCAAGATTTTTGCTCTTCATTCTCTCATCACATGACAACTATATACACCGTAAACACTGGGAAAAAAATTCAACAACCAAGACTCAATTATAATATAGACCAGTTTATTTTACAGTATTTCAGTACATTTTTACAGTATTTCAGTACATTTTTCAAGAATAAAATCGCATAATGTCATTATACGAAATGGCTGATGTGAAATGAGGTGGTATACATAGTATCATCACAACCTTTTATTTTCACATACAGAGCTATACACAATGTATGTTGTATCTGGATTTCTTCACACCCTTGTCTGGGTAGGTTGGTTTTTTTTCAGCTGGTAGCCTGGTATGTACATGTCACTTAGCCTGTAGTCATAAAACTGGTCTCCTGATTGGTGGGCTGATATCTGAGTCTTGTAGATAACCGAGGCATCAATCATCTGAGTGTCGGGCACATCATGTCTTCGGACAGTCTGTGGTTTCGACGTAGCGCCCCGTATTTTACCGTTATTCTAGGTCTGATCTCTTCCGAACTCGAAAATGTAACGTCAGCACTGAAGTCCCTGTAGTGAATGCGACCTTTGTACCCGTATCAGTGGTTAGAAGTATTTCCACCGTGTCGAAGGAGTAACGACTCAGCGGTATGTAATGAGGATTGTCGTAGGCGCGAAACACTGAGGTCGAGTTCTGATTCATGATAGGAACCGTCCTTAGTAGTGGGACCAGGACGTCTCCGACTGGTCTCGCCGCAATGAGATCGCAGTATACGTAGATATTTTGTAGGTCGGAATTCAGGTCTATCGCCCCTTCACCTTCAATTGTATCTAGTATCTCTTGCAACTTCTCACTAAATGTAATAGTGGCCCCGGGTTCGAGTATTTTCACGATGACTTTCTTTGATGTATTGTCGAAATGGAATAGAACACAGAGCTGCTCGTCCACCTTCCGATCTTTCATTAGGCGATTCAGGGCAGTTATAAACGCGTCTGGTGAACTGTACAGGCCCGGGGGACACGCCTTTCTTATCACTCTACCGTTTGGTGGTATGTATCTTAACCATACTTCATTCTCTAGCACATTGCAGTAGTAGTTGGGGAACTGAATTTCGGCCAGACCCACTTCGAAATGTTGACTCACCTCAATAGTCTGCGGTAACTTGACGAAATAGTGACCCGGTGTGTTCTTGGGAAACATGTTCGGCGACGCATTACTCGGTAATGTCAGGTAGAAGCTCATATTTTAGGGTTTGGTAGCATGTAACCCAGACAGCTGCTTAGAAGAGCTATCCACAACTTGCCCTCGACTGTGTCGACGCTGTCTCGAGACAGATTGAATAGTGATACGCCAATGACTGTGTATATAGCGACCAGTTGACAGAAGCAGACAATCTCTAGTCGTGGCACTCGCCGACCACACATGCACCAGAACGAATTTCTTTCCCCCTCTGGGGTATTGTGTGTGTTAGTTTCCATGATGGTTTCTTCCATTACCACTGTTTTTGACCTACTGGGTCATTACACGCGTGTCTCGGTTGTATCATTAGTTGCTATTGGCAAATGCAAAAATCAGTGGTCGAGGCGCTCCTTGTGGGACATTGCCGGTCCTAAGGACACTACTTTCTGTATGCAGGGTTGCTGGATCAGCCATGTGCATGTGTTGATTGGTGTCGCAGCCAGCAGAGCACATACTCCAGTTATATGTGATTAGCATCATATATCTCTTTATTATACTAGTATTGTTAGGTTAACTGTATGCCTACTCGGAGAACCACACCGAAAATGTGAAAGACTTATCAAAAACCCCATCTTACCATTAGAGACTTGGCACATTGTGACCTGAACGATGTTCACTGAGACCGGGACATCTAGACGGCGAATGGTGGGTGTTATATACACGATATCTGCTGGTGAAGACTCCTGACTCAGCAGTATATTCTCTGGTCATGTGACCGGATGCGACTCCGTCTTTGACCATTAGTCACGAGTTTAGGATGTATCCCATAAGACACGAGACCAGGTACAGCGCCATTTTTTGAACGGTTTTAGTCACGCGGATGTACACTTACACATGTGATCGAGTGCGACGCCATCTTTAATCGGTTTTTAGTCACGTGTTTCGATTGTATACCTTAGACATATGACCGGAAGCATCGTCCATATTTGATCAGGATGTATCGTTATTCTGTCAGTACGCTCTGAGTTATCTTCCAGTTTTCCCTAAAGACATGTCTGAACACGTTCACGTACGTTCACTCCGCCGACATAGCCCTGTGGTGAGTCACCCGATCGGTCACCTTCAACTGATGACGATGCTGCTGTTGATGATGATGATGATAATGATTTTGTTGGTGGTGCTGGCTGATGCTGATGATGGTAATCCTGCTGACAGAGACCGCAGAAGATCATGGTTGTCGGTCGTTCAGAAAGACAACGGCAAGCTTGTCCAAGAAGGATGAATGCTGGGACTGAGTGCAACGTCTGTAAATGCAATGCGTTACAACTTGACTGCAGTATGTAACAGTCAGACACAACTATAGTACAAGGCATAGTTTTGGTCGTGAGGTGACACGGCGAATCATGATAGCACACGACCAACCAATCAATGTTAGGGCTGAGTGCAACGTCCTGTAAATGGCTTGTCTTACAGCTTAACTATGCTATGTAAAAGATAGACACACAGGTATAGTACAATACCTAGCTTTGGCCATGCGATGACACGGTAAAGCATGGTGGCACACGACCAACCAATCAATGTTGGGGTTGCATGCGACGTCCTGTAATTGATAGCACACACACACACGCATGTACATACACGCACGCCTACGCTTGTGACATGACTGCCGCTCGTTCAATAAGACAGCAGCAATCTTACCCAGCAAGCACACCACTCCATAGAATGTTGCGGTTGACTGCTCCGTCGTGTAATTGATAGCACACACGCATGCACACCCACACACGCATGTACACACACATGCGCGCGCTAGCGCACACGACCTGACTGTCGTTCGTCCATAATGATAATGGCAAACCTTGCCTCAGGAAGTCAGACACTCCGTAGAATACTGAGGTTGACTGTGATATCCTGTAATTGATAGCACACCCGCGCGCACGCACGCATACACACACGCACGCGCTAGCGCACATGACCTGACTGTCTTTCGTATATAATGACAATTGCAAACTTGCGCAGCACACACGAAACTCCAAAGAATGTTGAGGTTGACTGTGATGTCCTGTAATTGATAGCACACCCACGCACGCACACACGCCTACATGCGCGCACACATGCGCACATATGTCCTGATGGTCCACGCGTACCAATAAATGTTGGGGTTGTTTGAACGTTCTGTAAATGCATTGCATAAACAATGTTGTGGTTGACTGCGACGTCCTGTAATTGATAGGACACACACACACACGCTCACCCGACATACACCCACGACTTTGGTCAAAAATAACATGGTACATCATGGTGGCACACGACCAATCAATCAATGTTGGGGCTGCATGCGACGTCCTGTAATTGATAACACACACACACACACACACACACACACACACACACGCACACGTGACATGATTGTCGTTCGTCCATAATGATAATGGCAAACATGGCCAGCAAGCACACCACTCCACCGAATGTTGGGACTGACTGTGATGTCCTGTAATTGATACCACACCCACGCGCACGCACGCATACACACACGCGCGCGCTAGCGCACACATATCCCGCGTGACTAAGTCATCAAGGCAAGTACGTATATATAGCCACTGGGACAACTTACCTACAGCTATAGAATTACATACATATAATAATTAAATAAATACATACATATCTATTTATATTTAATATTTCAAATAATATATATATATAACGGTTTCGGATAGGAATATTTTTATTTTTTCGCCACAGATATTCCCTTCACAAGCTTCTGACGGCTATCTACAATAAGCATTGAAGACCGTCGATGTTAATTGACAATTCCGTAGGCGTTCTACATGAGAGGTATCATTAAATCTCGCTGTCGCTGGTCATTGTATTTTTCTCCCGGTATCGGAAAATCTCTTGGTCGCTGTCTATTGTGTGTGCTCTTAGGTTACGCTGACAGTGGAATTGTCAAGGAGTGCTTTTAACCAATTTCAAGAAGAAAGGTAACAATGTGAATTCTGAATCATACTGTGAAGTTCTAAGGTTTCTTTACCTGGTCGCGTAGGTATACAGACATTCAAGGGAGGTCAGCACTTAAAATGGGAAACAATTCTGGTTTGAGCCAAGGGTTCCGATTTATTTCCCTTGGAATATTTTTATAATTAAGGGGTATAACTTTGATGTTTAATAATATTACATATTTTAATGTATATCTAGGAATATTATGGCTTATTTTAAACGGGGCTTAGAGTTATATATTGATGTACCTATTCTCTAGTATACATACAAGAAATTTTGGCGTTATTACATGTGTAAGGGTTAATTTTTAATAAAATTTCTTTGTCTGGTTTATTCATAAACCAGATTTTCACCAAACGCGTAAATGATATACATGGGTAAGGAAACCTTGTCGAATTAGCATACTGAGCCGTGCAAAAAAGTTTATTAAGACGGTCATTACTTTCACATGTTAATATGTTCAATGAATAAAATATGCATATGTCACATACACGCCCACATGCAACGCTCGGTATATACACGCACACAAATACTGAACCCACAGGACGCATGTAACAACACTAACAACGCAAATGTACTGCTTTTACGATGCTCACTTATTGAGATTGGTGAGCAACTATGTATTACTATATGATTATTATGGTTTTGATTGCTATTAATTTTAAATTTAAGATCACTATTACTATTAGTATCCCCCCTCATCTCCGCCTTCTCCCCTTTTACTGTTGCTGTTGATGCTGATGCCGCCCTCACTGGTTGGTTCCAAAATGTTTACTGCCCTTATCAACATTACCGAAGAGGTGGCTATGTTGTTGGCGGTTTTTGGAGCCGGCTGCTGGTGAGGGTGGAGACAGGGGAAACAAACATGGTAAAATAACATACATTTTGGTTACCCCACTTTCATATGTAATTATGCCAAATGAATTATTGTTGTAATATTACACATATGTCATCTACACGCCCACATGCAACGCTCTGTAGATACACGCACACAAATATTGAACACACAGGACGCATGTAACAATACGAACAACACAAATGCAATTGCACTTTATTATCATGCCTCTTGCGGCGATAGCTACCCTTGTGCATTACCTTTCTATTATTAAGGGGTATTGCTATCAATTTTATTGTCGTAAATTTGTATGGATGTTTACTATTACTATTATGCTCCCTCATTTTCCCCCCACCCTTTCGATACTGTTGATTTTGATACTGCTACCGCCTTCACCGGTTGGTTCTAACAAGTTTACTGCCTTTTTCCTCATTACCAAGTAGTGATGAGGGTATTGGTGGGGTTGGAGCTGACAGGTGAGAGGGTGGCAGAGGAAAAATAATGGTATCCTATCGTCTTGTTGTTGTTTGTACTCGTTTTTCGTCACCCCCCCCCCCCCCCATTTCAAATGTAAAATGTTGTAAAAAATGTAAAATTTTGCGCATATGTCACCTACACTTCCACATGCAACGCTCTGTAACAACACGAACAATACAAATGCAAATGTTTCTTAACACTCAATAAAGGTTTAAAAAAAAAAAAAAAAAAGGTCATTACTTGACCTACTCGGGTTCGCTCGAGCGATGGACTAAATCATTTTCTGTCATATTGGACTTCTATCTCCTCATCGAAGGGTCGATATGACTGGGGTTCGATTACACCACGTGACCACCGCCGCGGTTCCCCACACCCGCCCGGTCGGATCGCACGCCGACGTCCGCTCGGATCGGTTCGGTTCGGTTCGCGCCGGTTCGGGAACGGGGTACCTGGGTAGGGGGACCTGGGTAGGGGATAGCCATGGACCGGAAGTGACAGCCGGAAGTGGTCATCCAAGAAAATAACCGCCAAGTTCAAATATCTGGGTCATTTGCGGGCCGTTTTCACTGGGGGCCAGTGTGGGAGGTATAACATTCATATAGGGAAATACGACTTCCGGCCCCCCCCCCCATGATGGCCCCCAAATGCTAAGCAGTTACAACATCCCTTACTACTTTGGCGGTCCTTCATTATTAAATCTATTATCATACTGTTCGTCTCTGTTATCATCATAAAGGTGTTTCACATAATCTGTCCATACCTGTAGAATCTGGTCTTTTTCTATTATGATTTTGCCATCTTCAGTTTTTAGACACCCTGTTGATGTACTTGTTCTTTAATTAGTAAGTTCCTGAATTCTTTTGTGCACTAATTTGGTATTTTGACTGTTGTGTTGGCTTTCAATTTCTAAGCACTTTTCCTCAAGCCATGCTTCTTTTGCCTCCTTACATAATGTTCTGACTTGTCTGTGAATTTCTTCATATTTGACAGAATTATTTTTGTTGAGTCTTCTTGTTTCCATGAGGTGTAAAATTTCTTCAGTCATCCATTTCTTACGACCCACCTTCTTTAATTTTGGAAGAGTTGTTTCTGCAGCCACATTGATTGAATTCTTCAACGTTTCCCATTGATCATCCACATCCTGGAATAGGATCTCTAGATCAGACAACATTTCAAATCTGTTCTGTACTTCTACGTTGAATTTGCTTTGTATTTCCTTGTCATTACTCAATGTACACAAATCATATTTAGTGTTTCCTGTTATATACTTGACTTTCTTCAACTTTATCCTCAATGTTCCTGTGAGTAATCTGTGGTCACTATAACAATCAGCACTGAGAACTGTTTTTGCTATTGTTAATGCGTTTCTAAATCTTCTGATAATCAGAATGTAGTCAATCTGGTTTCTAATCCTGCTATCAGGACTCCTCCATGTCCATAATCTTCTAGGGTGTTGTTTGAACCAGGTGTTTCCTACAATCATTTCCTGTTCTTTTACCCACTCTACGAGTCTGTATCTCTTTCATTTCTCTCTCCTAAACCATAGTTTCCTACTGTGTATCTATCTCCTTGATTTCCTACTTTTGCATTGAAGTCCCCTGTTATGATGTTTATTTCTGAATTTTTACATTTCTTTAAGGCAGACTCTATGTCATTATAAAATTCTTCTACACTATCTTCACTGGATTCTCCTGTTGGGGCATATACTTGAATAATATTTATGCTAAAAGGTCTGCCACTTAATTTAACTAGTAGAACTCTGTCCGACACGGCCCAATATCCTTGAATAGATTTTGATGTTTTCCGGTCCAGAATAATTGCCACTCCCCTATGACGATCTTCACCTCCAGAATAAATAATCTTGAAATCTTCTTCTATCTTGATGCCTGCTGCTGTCCATCTCGTTTCGCACATACCTAAAATATTATTTTTTTCCCTTTCAATTTCTTGTTTTATGTTCTCTAATTTTCCGTCGTTGTTTAACGTCCTAACGTTCCAAGTTGCTAATTTTAACGTCTCTGTCCTTGTCTTGCGATGATCGGTCTTTAAGCGAATCAAGATATACTAGGCACTTTTAAAGAAGTAGTTTGCCGTTGCTTTCCTCTATGGCAGTGACCTTACTGGTCGGAGACCGCAGCCATTGACTCAAGACGAGTTCCTCTGCCTGCCGTCGTGTAACTC
The DNA here is from genome assembly GCA_014155875.1 of Cepaea nemoralis. Classification (NCBI taxonomy): domain Eukaryota; kingdom Metazoa; phylum Mollusca; class Gastropoda; order Stylommatophora; family Helicidae; genus Cepaea; species Cepaea nemoralis. Next base: position 40,141 of record JACEFZ010003196.1, read on the forward strand.
GAGGCCATGACCCACAATATCTGTCGGCTGCCCTCAAAATTACATCCACCACCTGCCTTCCGTGGCTTCTTTTGAAAACTTCCAATAAAAGGAACACAATATAACATCACATAATCCACAGGGAAACACTATTCACAGGGAATCCAAAGGAAATCACACGAAATCCAATGAAAAACACTAAATAGCGTCCCTCCGAAAAGTAACGCTTCATCTTGTCGCCATTGTACCGGAATTATTATATATATATATATAACACTACTGTATGGATGGCACATAAACCTGGACAATGAACAAGCAAATGGAAAGTGGAGATGCGGATATGCAAACTGATGTATAATAAATAATATAATCAATTATAATCATGCAAACAAAAAAAATCAAATACAGTAGAGCTTCTCGGGAAGCTTAAAGAGAATAAAATGTGGACATCAGAGGACAAGCTAAACACCAACCTTAAAAAGATTTCGTGAACAGAATGGTTTATTAGTACGAATATTTTTTTTTCTTGGTTCGAGGCGAAGGAGTTACGGGAGCAGTTCCCACATGCACTCTTTCGAAACACAGCTGCAGGCATTTGGCAGAAAACTGCCTTGCGTTGTTTTTTACGAAATGGCATGGATGCCGGTCGTTCAGAAAGCAATGGAAAACTACTGAACGTAAACTTGCCAAGTGATCACAGCAGCAAAAAATATTGGTGTTGATGCGACGCCCTGTTAAGGATATACAATTATGTTTTTATTCTTTTTTTAAAACAAGGGAAATAATTTCATCTAGGTTGAAATCATATTTATTTCTGCTTTGGCAATCAAGGGGAACAATTATAGATTTCACTATACTTGTACCGATAGCTATTTTGCAAGACAAGTGTATGTTTATTCCTGTATCAATTGCATTTATATTTTCGACGGTATCAAGTGAATGTTACCATTATAAAAGCTTTACACACTTTTGATTATTATTTGAATTTTCAGACACTAAATTGTTGTGTAATATATATTATTTAGTAAATGATTTATTTCTTTATCTGCTAGGCCACGTCTGTCTAAACAGAAATTAGGTGTACTCTGGTTTCTCTTCACAACGTATTTTCTCTGGTAGTTGAGCATATATGTTGTAAATAACCTGTATGTTGGAGTAAGGAGTTATTGAACTTCCAATGTGATGTTCTTTTTGATGGCCTTGTGTTTGTAGTGTCTGTAGTGATATGTGTTAGTACTGCTTTGTGATCTGTGTATTGTAATGTCTCTTGTAGATGTTTTGTGTGTATTATTTGGTGTGTTGAAGGTGAGTATACTCTATCTAATCTGGTGACACAACTTATTCTAACATACACTAATAGTACACCCACGGACAACATAACACAAATTTGGGATTTACTAAAGAATACAATACGGTGTAGAACACAACAGTTAGCATCCATCATACATAAAGACAGACTACAACAAGAACATATCATACAGACAGCAATACAACTCACAAAACAGACTGACAGGTATGCACCACACCTAAACACACTAGAATCACAATTAGAACAACACCAGCAACACACACTCCGCGGTGCACTCCTTCGAACTAAACTTACTAACATATCAGAAGAAAGTCCCAATAGACAGCACCTTGCATTAGAGGAAAACATTCAACGCAACAGACAAATAGGAGCAATAACAGACATGCAAGGAAACACACAAACAGAGACAGTACATATACTAGAAACATTCCAACAGTACTACACTGACCTATATACAGCAGAACCCGCCAACACACAAACACAAAATAGATTCCTAAAATACACAAAAAAATTGTCAGACACAGATAAAGACACACTAGACACAGGGCTTACATTAGCCGACATAACACATGCACTCAATCAAATGCAAAAAGACAAAACACCAGGACCAGATGGACTCACAGTAGAATTCTACCAACACTTCTTTCCTATCCTAGGCAATTTCCTTCTAAAAGTCTACCAAGAAGCTTTTCATAAACAAGAACTCCCAAACACTTGCAACATGTCATATATAACACTCATACCTAAAGACAACACAGACAAAACACAGCTGAAAAACTATAGACCCATCTCCTTATTAAACACAGACTACAAAATTCTAGCAAAATCACTTGCAAACAAAATTAAAAACTTCATGCCATCACTCATCCACCCAGATCAACAGTGCAGTATTCAACACAGAAACATACACCAACATACACACTTCATTAGGGATTTCATTACATACACCCACCAGAAAGACTGTCAATCCTCTCTCTTATCTTTAGACCAGGAGAAGGCCTTTGACAGAATCTCACACTCATACTTACACAAAACACTAGCACACTGCAACATAGGACAGTACTATAGACAGTGGATAGAAATATTGTATAAAAATCCTGAAAGTAAGGTACTGGTGAATCATTCACTTACTGGCAGTTTCAGAATCAATAGATCTGTCAGACAAGGGTGTCCACTATCACCAGTCCTATATGTACTCACACTAGAACCACTCTTAGAAGCAATTAGACAGGACACTAACATTAAAGGTACATTTATACAAGGGTCTGGAGAGCGGAAATTAATTGCTTATGCAGATGACACCGCGTTCTTCCCTACAACCAACACTTCCATAACGAACATACTTCACACCTTCAGACAGTTTGGTGAAGGAAGTGGGGCCAAAATAAACATACAGAAGTCTAAAATAATGGGTCTGGGGAAGTGGAAGAATAAAGCAGATTTCCCCCCGGATCTAACAGTCACAGATAACATGAAGATTTATGGGATCACTTTTCCATCCAATCCCAGAAAAACACACACAGGAACATGGCAATCACTGACAAAACTAATTATAGACATACTAAATAGGTTCAAATACAAGACATCAACAATTTTTATACGAAGCACTATTGTAAACACCTTCATCTTTCCTAAAATACTATATTTAGCCACAGTGTTAGACCCACCAAAACAAACAATCACAGACATAAACAAACACATCAGAAAATTCATCTTTAAAAACACAATCCACAGTATAAAGCACAAGACTTTAATACAAGAGAAGACTAGAGGGGTAATTTCACTACAGGACCTTAACACAAAAATACAAGCATTAAGAATCAACCACATAGGACGCATCATCAATCATCCAGATCAACACTCGCTAGCATTATACTATATTGCAATTAGATTACACAGAATTAAGAAAATAGACAAAACAACACCGCACTATTACGGCACACTACCGCACTTCTACAGAACATGTATGCAAGCAATTCAAGGTAATGAACACTTAATACAACAGACAACCAAGCAGATATACACATATTTAGTACAACAACAAGCCCCACCACTACACCTGAGAATCAAAAGAGGATACAAATATCATATGAAAGACTACAGTTGCACCTTCACTAACTTACACAACAAACATATCACATCAAAATCCAAAGAAATAACATACAGGCTAATTTATAATATGACCCCGACAACTGAGAGAGCTGCACAAACATCCAAGCAAATAGCCCCATGCATATTATGCAGACAAAATATTCAGGAAACAGAGGACCATCTCTTCTATGAATGCCCAACAATCACAGCCACTAAGACTGCACTGCAACAATTAATAGAAACACACACAAACAAGAAAACTGACGCTTATAAGGCCATTTTTTAAATACAATACCCACAGCCACAAAATACAAACACACTAAACTTCTTGTTGCACTGGCGGAGTATAGAAACGTAATATGGTCGAGTAGAAACTCGGCCACACACAATCACCAAACAATACAACCACACGCACTAGCAAAGATTTTTCAACAAAAAATCGCCCAGCTATTTGCAGATTAATAAACAAGAGCCAACCCCATCAAGTTTCACACTACATAACATACATGTTCAAACACACACTCTCACAGTATATTTCTATACTCCGCATGTGTACCACTAAGCCCAAGCATTGAGGAACAAAGCGCCAAATAACTGAATAAATGTCCTTTCTTTGTTACTGAGTCCTGGAGCCCAACCTAGACAGAACAATGGGACGGTGGCCTTGTGAGTCAGTGGTCTTGTCGACCGAAGTTTAACCTCGGTCTGAACAGCTCTCTCTCTCTCTCTCTCTCTCTCTCTCTCTCTCTCTCTCTCTCTCTCTCTCTCTCTCTCTCTCTCTCTCTCTCTCTCTTTCTCTCTTTCTCCCCCCCCCCCACCCCAAACATGAATGACTATACGCTGTATTCGCAATGTAAAAGCCTGTTTTTGTACATAATAAATGGGATATTTATGTATACGCTGAATTCGCAAATGGACAACTTAACAAAATTCCAATCTGTTTACGCGCGCTCTCTCTTTATCCCTCCCCCTCCTCTCCCCCTCCCCAGCTCCCTCTCTCTCCCTCCCTGCGTGTTGACCGCGTTCCTGGTCTCAACCCACCCCACCACAAGCAAATCCTGGGCACTCGCGATTAAGTCGAGGGCTGTCATTCAGCAATAATATTGAATCCACTTACAGGAAACTAAGCTTGCATGAGACTGCCTGCAGTGTAAAACGTGGGGCGGCTTTTGCCGTTTCGACCTTGACACCAACATTTCCTTTAATGTATATATTGTCGGTGTGGAAAAGAACGCGTGATGTGTGTTGAAGATTTATAAGCGTGTGAGAATGATGGGTTTAGAATGAACGAGGGGAAGGAACCACATCATAGTCGTTGTTGTCTCCGTCATTATCATCACCATGATCATCACCATTACCATCACCATTATCATCATCATTATCATCACCATTATCATCACTATTACCACCAATCACGTTAGAATGGGATGACTGAAAGCGTACGTCATTATCATAACTGTATATGTATGTTTTTGTTTCATTAACGCATATGACATAACACTAACAAACGGCAACGCTCTGTAATATACACAAACAAACAAACACGCATTGCACCTTGTAAATATACATTGCTTTGTATAAAATAAACGTATTAAAAAAAAAAAAAAAGAGCATATTTTCGCTCTTTAAGATCCACTACACAGTGTTCATGTTGAGCTTTATGTTCGCTTGCTTTCTGAACGACTGATGCTCATACCAGTGAAATCAATGTAATTGTGTTCAGTGATGAGGTGGAGACATGGCCATAGTATTCTTAGGTTCAGAGGTTGCTGGGTTTGAATTCCAGCAAATTGCTAGGTATTTTTAGAACTGGTTGTTTCTAATGATATCACATACCCCCCTGGGTATTTTTAGAACTGTTTGTTTCTAATGATATCACATTCCCCCCTGGGTATTTTTAGAACTGCTTGTTTCTAATGATATCACATACCCCCCCCCCCCCCCCCCCCCCTGGGTATTTTTAGAATTACTTGTTTCTAATAATAACAACCCCCCTCCCATGTTCCTTTGGGTGGTGGGCAGAAAAACGGGAGATTCTGACGCTCCTGTGGGAAGCTCTCAAATAATTGACTGAGCGGATATACTGTGTGCACCCAGAGAAGCAAGTAAGTACATTGAATCTGCAGACTGCACGAACATCAAGTCAAAAGGGGTGAGGCCAGATAAGAGCACTACATAAGGGAGGGAAGTTGCAAAGAAGAATAGTGGGTCAATATAGAACTGGTGTTGTTGACTAAAACCAATGAGCGAGTCCTATAAGAAGCAGATGAAAACCGTAAACAGATTAGAGAAATTAAATGTAGACATTCAACATTTTTTATGCATGTTATGAGAAGAAATAAGCTAGAGAACTTGGTGACAAGTGGCAATATTGAGGGGAACAAGAACAAAGGGAAGGCAGAGAAGTAAATATCTGGATGGCTAGACCACGTGGAATGGTTGAGACAAGAACACGGAGCTGAAAAACAACTCTGCTGGTCGTATGGAATGGCGAAAGATGACCGCCCACGCTTATTGGCATAGCACATGATGATTACTATATGCTGAGGGAGATACTGAGATGGAGACCCTGGCACTGAAGGGCTGAATGGTTGTATGTGCAGTGAGGATGATCTGTTGACTAAGAGGATATGGATTAGGAGGATCAGACATAGATATTGAAATTGAAGAGTGTTCAGATATGTAGGTTCGGAGGTTTGTTGCATTTAATGTTATAAACATTTCTATTGTGTTTGCTGTTGTGTTAATGGCTTTGTCCAGGATTCACATATGTTTGACTAAGTATTGTGTCCAGGCGTGATATAAATCACTGTTTGGTGCAGTACCAGATTAAACCTTTTATGGACATGTTAAAAAAAAAAGTAGGTATACATCGATAAGCGTGCCAAATATGCAGAAAAAGTTTAACACAGGAAAAAAAGAAAAATGTTACTAAAGATTATTTTTTAAGCCCTTCCCTGTAGGGCATTCTAGGGAGAAAACCTCCGCTTGAGCTCAAGCACGCCTGAATATGCGTCACAGAGAATGACATTACAACTATAAATGCAATGACTAAACAAGTTTTCAAGAGAAGCAGAGAATATTGACATCAGGAAGTGTAACTATCGACTTACGTAAAGTATTCTTTGGCCTAGATATAGTTCTTTCTTGTGCACATCTATTCCGTGTTTGGAGTCTCAAAAAATCAAGACAATCCCAACTGACTGCCGCTATCTGCATTCTCATACATATTGTAATTTTGATATCTGTGCACCTGTTCTTTTCAGCAATCTGTCAATATGAAAACAGTCGTAAAAGGTGGGCCGTTAGAACAAATGGTAACCGACGTTTAGAAGCATTCTAGATGTGGTGTTTACGTGGGGATTACAGATGAGGGAGGATCGTCATCATGCCATAGATGCTCCGTTCTCCTCCGTAACATCCCAGCATGACATTTTCGCAGGAGTTGCACGTACCTGTTTTTAATTTCTAATTGTCATGTGCTGTTGTGTAGCCATTCTCGCCGTATGAGGCCAGTCTGTACCTACCTTCTTGCACATTCATTGAGATGCTCAGATAGACATACTTATATGGGTCTAGCAGATTCGGGGCATTGGTTACTGCCACTGGTTCCATTGGGAGGTATCTTGTTGTCATGGCAAAAGCACCACTTGCATCCTTGGCGGTTTTACATCTGGAACTTGCTGAAAATGTCTATGCACTTACACAGAGCGGGAATAACTAGGCTGGACTAAAATAAAGGCCCATTACAGTACCATGTAAGAGATAAAAGACAGCAAAACATTACTCAAAGCAATCCAGATGCGAATGATGTTGTAAACTGTCATCATTCATAGCATTACCTTCCACTACGGAAAGTTCTGGAAGACAAAATACTAGACATTCAAAATGAGTCCGGTCAGGCAATACCATCATAACCGATGTATTCAGAAACCTTTTACGACAAACGTACAACAATAACCAGATAAAATGTCAAAACAATAACCAGAGCAGCCACAAGCACTGTTGGAGGGGTAATCAGAAAGCTTCATAGCCAGTCATCCGGCTGATCAATTTGAATGAATAATTAATTGCCCCAAGTTTACTGTCGTCAAGCAGCAAGCATTTTAGGAGCTTGAATTTCAAAAGTTATAATAATAAGAAAGAAACGGATCATGCTAAAAACTTGTGCAATTGCAGTATATGGTATTAATTAAAAGTAAGTAACACGTTCAAGTATTTAAGCGTATGTAACACAAGATGACAGATTATCACAGACATATAGAATAGAAAAGTACAATCAAAAACTGCATTGTATAAAATGAAACATTATTTGTTATTTATTATTATTTTTTTTAAAGTTTTTTTTAAAGTTTTAGTCGTTGGATTAATATCACGGCACACGGTTTAACCCATAAGTGCTCCGTTTTCCTCCTAACTCAAACCTGAATTTGGAGAAACTCAGCTCAATGCACGAACTCCATTGCATCGGCGAGGATCCTGAAATGCTTTGGGTAGATTTTTAACTCGAAATTTTGCCCGGGCAGCGCCGTTAGGCTACTCTTTTTCGATTTCCATCTGCCAAGGGATTTTTTACGTGCGCAACAATACACACGGGCATCCGATCTCACTACCCAGAGACCAGGTGAAATTACTGGAAGTCCAGGTGGATTTTTTTAATATATGCATGGCCAGTTGAGAGGATTTACAACATTACTTCGGCACAACACTATAAATAGGTTGCCGACCCTTGTCGAAGGGCTTGCTCGTGAAACAAAGAAACGACTGACTACTCTTCGCCTACACATGTTATTATTAATACAGAATTGTTATATTACATGGAAAGTGAGAAACATACAATTTGACACACGATACTCTAACTGGCAGTTAGTTGTCTCTGTCGCCGTCTCTGTCCCAGCACTTCTAGTAACGAGCAATTTGCAGGGTAAGCATTCGGATTCGCTTGATGAAATAGGCGCAAACACATCGTGCCATGGCTTGTAACGACAGACCGTCGATAAGACGAACAACGAGTGCTGTGATAGTTGAACGTATATAAACGTCTAAATGTTAGTGTGGCATTCACAAGCTTGACGTTCACTCAGTGAACCATGGAAATTAAAACGAACTTTGCTTTTCTCTAGTAATTACCTAGAACTGCAGTTTTCCAGAGCTGTGGTGATATTGTGCGGCATTCACTATTTTATTGTGTGAACACGAGTCTACTGTATTACATTCATATTTTATACGTTCATCACTTAGCGTGCAAATATTGCTATGTAGAAAACAACATGATCTCTGTGATGCATCCATTTCCTTCTATTGATCAATTCGAGGTGCACACTCAAGCGCACATGATATCAGCTTTCCGGAATCAGTTCCTATTACACCAACTGGAGTGACTGAAGTATACAAATGTTTTCATTGACAATAAATTCGGAGCTAAGTTAATTAATAGCAGTGTTGCCCATTTCAATAGAGTTGATTTTTGTCATTATTCTCTAAAACATTGAAATTTCCCTTTGGACAGCTCACGAACACTGACTAGTCTCAGACTGTATTCAGTGAAACGCCTGATCTGCGAGGAAAATATCAAAAGGAAGCTAGCTACTAATAAGAGAGTATTATACAGCATATAGGGGTTGTCATACAGTGCAACATCTTGTAACATGTATCAAGCGGGAATACAAATCACCTTTCTGAACCGTTGGAAAAGAAAGCGCAGGACATTTCAGGAAAGAGTACCAGATGCCCCTGTTCTTGGTGTCCAGGTAGGTTTGTGTCATCACACCTGAGTAGTTGTTGAACATGTCTTCTCTTGAGTGAACTCTAGTTTTCTTGTCTCTCAATACCTTGGACCCGGTGCTGTGGCTTAGGGGATGATGAAACGAGCAGTTTCATTATTGCTCGTCATACCGAGTCTAGGGTTCGAAATCAGCTGGGAGATTTTGAAAGCTTTGCGTTGATTTCGATGGTATGAGGTGTCAGCCTATCAGACAGCAATCCAAACTACTGAGATAACATTGTCTTGTAAATCACAATCAGCCAATAAATGATGGGGTTAAATGCAGTGTCCTGTAAAGGGCATATAATTAACGTGTTCACTACCGAGGGTTTCAACAGTCTCCGTGGCGAAGGTGTTACGGACGTGATTCGTAATCCCGTATACCCGGGTTTGAAACACAGCGGTGCTGGTATTTTTTTGTTTCGAAAAAAGGTATAGGTGCCGGTCGTTCAGAAAGCAATGGCAAACTTCTGAACGTAAAATTTGCCAATGACTCACGAACAGCCAAAGTGATGTGGTTGACTGCTACGTCCTGTGACGGACGTACAACTACATTTTTTTTACCGAGGGTTAATGACAGCGACAACCTTCACGAAACTGGAAAGGTACTAATAATCTAACTGTTACTCATCCATATGTGTTTAACCATCACGGAAACAGATATGATTACAGTCTTATAAACCATATCTGAAATGAAGAAACAGTGGTACCGCACTTGTTTGTATCTTTGAGGAAACAGTGGTACCGCACTGGCTAGTGCGTTTGCCCTGCCCAGTGGTCATGTGCGCAAGTTCCGAAGGCGACTGGTTTCCTTCACTGACTTGGGCTCCCAGATCGTTCAGACTAAAAATACAACTTTAAAAATGTAAAGTGCCTTTGACACGTTTTGAAGCGTGTTGTCTCTATAGAGAGAGGACAGTACTTTTATAGACCAATTGGTACTAGGGGAATGATGTGATCAACCCGGCTACCTTGACTTCGCATGACATTCTCTGGTACTCATTTAAGGCTATGTCGACCTGGGGGACCAGGTATTTGAACACACCGTCGCGTTGGAGATGGGAATACATGACCAGGCTGGCCACCGCACTATCGCACCTGGGGGACCAGGTATTTGAACACACCGTCGCGTTGGAGATGGGAGTACATGACCGGGCTGGCTACCGCACTATCGCACCTGGGGGACCAGGTATTTGAACACACCGTCGCGTTGGAGATGGGAGTACATGACCGGGCTGGCCACCGCACTATCGCACCTGGGGGACAAGGTATTTCAACATACCGTCGCGTTGGAGATGGGAGTACATGACCGGGCTGGCTACCGCACTATCGCACCTGGGGGACCAGGTATTTGAACACACCGTCGCGTTGGAGATGGGAGTACATGACCGGGCTGGCTACTGCACTATCGCACCTGGGGGACCAGGTATTTCAACACACCGTCGCGTTGGAGATGGGAGTACATGACCTGGCTGGCTACCGCACTATCGCACCTGGGGGACCAGGTATTTCAACACACCGTCGCGTTGGAGATGGGAGTACATGACCGGGCTGGCTACCGCACTATCGCACCTGGGGGACCAGGTATTTGAACACACCGTCGCGTTGGAGATGGGAATACATGACCGGGCTGGCTACCGCATTATCGCACCTGGGGGACCAGGTATTTGAACACACCGTCGCGTTGGAGATGGGAATACATGACCAGGCTGGCTACCGCACTATCGCACCTGGGGGACCAGGTATTTGAACACACCGTCGCGTTGGAGATGGGAATACATGACCGGGCTGGCTACCGCACTATCGCACCTGGGGGACCAGGTATTTCAACACACCGTCGCGTTGGAGATGGGAATACATGACCGGGCTGGCTACCGCACTATCGCACCTGGGGGACCAGGTATTTGAACACACCGTCGCGTTGGAGATGGGAATACATGACCGGGCTGGCTACCGCACTATCGCACCTGGGGGACCAGGTATTTGAACACACCGTCGCGTTGGAGATGGGAATACATGACCGGGCTGGCTACCGCACTATCACCGCTTCCAAACTACAATGGATACTAAAAATTACCAAGGAATTACGTGTAAGCTACAGGGATGTGGTTTTATAGAAGAATGACGAGAATATGTAGACGGATAGAAACAACAACGAAAAAATCTGGACAGAAATGTAACTCACAAAAAGAACTGGTTGCTCGCATCAGTAGGAGACGCTGCACATTCTCTCGGTACGCCATGAGAAGGGGAAAGCTAGAGTATGCCGTCACAACTGGAGGGTGGAAGGGGAAGCGAGGCAGGGAAGACCAAGAGAGGAGATACTGGACGATTTGACATAATGGCATGCAGAAACATCAGTATCAGAAACGACTTGCAGTACACGAGACAAAAGGCTGTGGAGAGACCAGATCACCAACACCACACGGCATGGACTATTAGAAAACAGAAGAAGGAACTATTTATCCAATAAGACCCAGAGCGTGAAACGATGTCCTTTACTTTTTGTTAATATGTTAGATTAAAATGCTGAAATGAAAATGTTAATACATAGACCAACCAGAGATCACTATGTGTAATGCACAAGATAATGAGCTAACATTGTGCCGGCGCAGCATCTAATGCATCTTTCAGTGTTGTGCTGATCACTGCTAATTGTAGACATTGAATTCTTGCTCTCAGACGTGCTAGGAACCACCATGGGGTAACTGATATCTGTAGTGTGAACTTCACCGTAGACTAAGCATGAACGGAGGTTTCAGAACGTCAGAATGGTCCCTCCTAGACGAATGTTTCAGACCCTTAGACATACCATCTGGTACCAACTGGGCGATGCATCCTTTCAGAAGCCACACTTGACAATGTGCGTAGCGGTGTCTATGCTTGTTTGCCAAAGCCAGATCGTCGCTTCGTTGTGTCGATTCCGTGTTTGTGTAGTGTACCCTTGACGTTGTCTCTCCATCGTTTTCTTTGGCTTCCCCTGGCTTTATACCCAGAAATGTTAACCATCCATCCATCATGTACCATGCCGGTAAGCATGGGAGGTCATGATTCGCTATTTCACTCGATCACCAGAGTCGTGGGTCAGCTCAGTGTTCTTGTCTCGAACATACCTCGTGGTCAAGCCATCCAGGTATTTACTTCTTTGTTTTCCCCTTGTTTTCTTCCCCTCCATCTTGCCAGTTGTCATAAAGTTCTCCAATTTATTTGTTTTCATAACATGTCCAAAATATTTTGACTGTCTACGTCTAATTTCTCTAATCAGTTTACGATGTTCATTTTTTTCTTGTAAGATTTGGTCGTTTGTTTTACTGTCTGTCCATTGTATTCGTTGCAATCTCCTCAGAAACCACGTTTCCGCAGCCATCAGATGTTTTTCAGCTTGACTACTAATTGTCCACGCTTCACTTCCATACAAAAGTATAGGCTCTGTGTAGCACTTTAATACTCTTGACATAAGCCTGGGTCACTGACTTTGAGTTGAGTGGCCGGGCATGAGAAAGAATGGAGATGAAAGTGGGAGACAGTAAAGTGACTGACCTGGCTACGAGTAAACAGCCAGTCCTTAGAAATAATGGGAAGGGTGAGTGTGGCCCCAGGGGGGATGGGTCGAAAGAGAGTGGGGTGTTGTGTGAAGTCAAGGGACTGAAAGGGCAGTGAGAGAGGAGACCGACTGCGGGTCGGGTCGTTTAAGAGAGAGCTCCGGTGTTGTGTTGTTTTTTAGGAAATGGCATGAATGCCGGTCGTTCAGAAAGCAATGGAAAACTACTGAACGTAAACTTGCCAAGTGATCACAACAGCACAAAATACTGGTGTTGATGCGACGCCCGGTAAAAGATATGCAACTATGTTTTTATTCATTAATACAAGGGAAATAATTTCATCTTGGTTGAAATCATATTTCTTTCTGCTTTTGCAATCAAGGGGAACAATTATAGATTTCACTATACTTGTACCGATATCTATTTTGCAAGACAAGTATACGTTTATTCCTGTAACAATTGTATTTATATTTTGGACGGTATCAATTGAATGTTACCATTATGAAAGCTTTACATAATTTTGATTATTATTTGAAATTTCAGACACTAAATTGTTGTGTATTATATATTGTTAGTAAATTATTTATTTATTTATCTGCTAGGCCTGGTCTGTCTAAACAGAAGCTAGGTTTACCCTGGTTTTTACTTCACAACGTATGAATCTTTCCCCGCTAACACCACTTTTGTTGACATGATCATCTCATAAACAAACACAAACCAGATTTTCTACTACTACAAGAAACAAATATATGTTCAAAAACATTCGCACAACATATCACCACACAGCTAGGCCTCAGACATTCATGCTTTAGTTTAGGCACACACAAAATTGGGTCAGGAACAGCTATTCTGCAGACATCAGACAGGTGGGACATAATTAAAACACACACGGATAACCATGGACGAATCTCCATAATACAGGTAGAAAACACTATACAAGCATACACCATAGTGAACATACATGCACCACCAAATTACAATCACCAACCAAACTTTTACCAAGAATTAGACACCTTACTTATACAAACATACAGAGGGCAAAATATTATCCTTGCAGGGGATTTCAATTTTGTACTCTCAGATTTGGATATCGTAGGGGCAGGCAAAGCAGGAATCAAGACACAATTAAGGAGAAATGACAGAAGTGAAATACATCAACTGGATATACTAAAGAATACCCTAGACACACACAATCTAATAGACGCTTTCCGATACAGACACCCTTATAACATTGCAACAACACACAAAAATAGGGCTTACAATAGATCAGCCAGATTAGATAGAGTATACTCACCTTCAACACACCAAATAATACACACAAAACATCTACAAGAGACATTACAATACACAGATCACAAAGCAGTACTAACACATATCACTACAGACACTACAAACACAAGGCCATCAAAAAGAACATCACATTGGAAGTTCAATAACTCCTTACTCCAACATACAGGTTATTTACAACATGTGACACAACTTATTCTAACATACACTAATAGTACACCCACAGACAACATAACACAAATTTGGGATTTACTAAAGAATACAATACGGTGTAGAACACAACAGTTAGCATCCATCATACATAAAGACAGACTACAACAAGAACATATCATACAGACAGCAATACAACTCACAAAACAGACTGACATGAATGCATCACACCTAAACACACTAGAATCACAATTAGAACAACACCAGCAACATACACTCCGCGGTGCACTCCTTCGAACGAAACTTAATAACATATCAGAAGAAAGTCCCAATAGACAGCACCTTGCATTAGAGCAAAACATTCAACGCAACAGACAAATAGGAGCAATAACAGACATGCAAGGAAACACACAAACAGAGACAGTACATATACTAGAAACATTCCAACAGTACTACACTGACCTATATACAGCAGAACCCGCCAACGCACAAACACAAAATAGATTCCTAAAATACACAAAAAAATTGTCAGACACAGATAAAGACACACTAGACACAGAGCTTACATTAGCCGACATAACACATGCACTCAATCAAATGCAAAAAGACAAAACACCAGGACCAGATGGACTCACAGTAGAATTCTACCAACACTTCTTTCCTATCCTAGGCAATTTTCTTCTAAAAGTCTACCAAGAAGCTTTTCATAAACAAGAACTCCCAAACACTTGCAACATGTCATATATAACACTCATACCTAAAGACAACACAGACAAAACACAGCTGAAAAACTATAGACCCATCTCCTTATTAAACACAGACTACAAAATTCTAGCAAAATCACTTGCAAACAAAATTAAAAACTTCATGCCATCACTCATCCACCCAGACCAACAGTGCAGTATTCAACACAGAAACATACACCAACATACACACTTCATTAGGGATTTCATTACATACACCCACCAGAAAGACTGTCAATCCTCTCTCTTATCTTTAGACCAGGAGAAGGCCTTTGACAGAATCTCACACTCATACTTACACAAAACACTAGCACACTGCAACATAGGACAGTACTATAGACAGTGGATAGAAATATTGTATAAAAATCCTGAAAGTAAGGTACTGGTGAATCATTCACTCACTGGCAGTTTCAGAATCAATAGATCTGTCAGACAAGGGTGTCCACTATCACCAGTCCTATATGTACTCACACTAGAACCACTCTTAGAAGCAATTAGACAGGACACTAACATTAAAGGTACATTTATACAAGGGTCTGGAGAGCGGAAATTAATTGCTTATGCAGATGACACCGTTTTCTTCCCTACAACCAACACTTCCATAACGAACATACTTCACACCTTCAGACAGTTTGGTGAAGGAAGTGGGGCCAAAATAAACATACAGAAGTCAAAAATAATGGGTCTGGGGAAGTGGAAGAATAAAGCAGATTTCCCCCCGGATCTAACAGTCACAGATAACATGAAGATTTATGGGATCACTTTTCCATCCAATCCCAGAAAAACACACACAGGAACATGGCAATCACTGACAAAACAAATTATAGACATACTACATAGGTTCAAATACAAGACATCAACAATTTTTATACGAAGCACTATTGTAAACACCTTCATCTTTCCTAAAATACTATATTTAGCCACAGTGTTAGACCCACCAAAACAAACAATCACAGACATAAACAAACACATCAGGAAATTCATCTTTAAAAACACAATCCACAGTATAAAGCACAAGACTTTAATACAAGAGAAGACTAGAGGGGGAATTTCACTACAGGACCTTAACACAAAAATACAAGCATTAAGAATCAACCACATAGGACGCATCATCAATCATCCAGATCAACACTCGCTAGTTATACTATATTGCAATTAGATTACACAGAATTAAGAAAATAGACAAAACAACACCGCACTATTACGGCACACTACCGCACTTCTACAGAACATGTATGCAAGCAATTCAAGGTAATGAACACTTAATACAACAGACAACCAAGCAGATATACACATATTTAGTACAACAACAAGCCCCACCACTACACCTGAGAATCAAAAGAGGATACAAATATCTCATGAAAGACTACAGTTGCACCTTCACTAACTTACACAGCAAACATATCACATCAAAATCCAAAGAAATAACATACAGGCTAATTTATAATATGACCCCGACAACTGAGAGAGCCGCAAAAACATCCAAACAAATAGCCCCATGCAAATTATGTAGACAAAATATTCAGGAAACAGAGGATCATCTCTTCTATGAATGCCCAGCAATCACAGCCACTAAGATTGCGCTGCAACAATTAATAGAAACACACACAAACAAGAAAACTGACTCTTATAAGGCCATTTTTTTTAAATACAATACCCACAGCCACAAAAGACAAACACACTAAACTTCTTGTTGCACTGGCGGAGTATAGAAACGTAATATGGTCGAGTAGAAACTCGGCCACACACAATCACCAAACAATACAACCACACACACTAGCAAAGATTTTTCAACAAAAAATCGCCCAGCTATTCGCAGATTAATAAACAAGAGCCACCCCCATCAAATTTCACACTACATAACATACATGTTCAAACACACTCTCACAGTATATTTCTATACTCCGCATGTGTACCACTAAGCCCAATCATTGAGGAACAAAGCGCCAAATAACTGACTAAATGTCCTTTCTTTGTTACTGAGTCCTGGAGCCCAACCTAGACAGAACAATGGGACGGTGGCCTTTGTGAGTCAGTGGTCTTGTCGACCGAAGTTTGACCTCGGTCTGAAACAGCTCCTCTCTCTCTCTCTCATCTCCCTCTCTCTCTCTCTCTGCGATCGGCTCTCTACTCTCTCTCTCTCTCTCTCTCTCGCTCTCTCTCTCTCTCTTTCTCCCCCCCCCACCCCAAACATGAATGGCAATACGCTGTATTCGCAATGTAAAAGCCTGTTTGACCGTGTATGACAAGATACACGGCAAAAAGTTTTCCTTACCAAGTCTAGGGATAGACATATCACTACAACATCTAGACAAAGAAAGGGACAGGCTGACCATCCACTGGCTACCTGTCACGATTGCTCCTCAAGGAGTTAAAAAACTAGTGCACAGTATTACAGGAGACGACAAGGCTGAGGTCTTTAGGATAAAGAATGTGGCTGGCAAGTGGGGGCCGCTCTGCAACTCAATTAAGGAAGTCCCCCATTATATACGGATCTACACTCCCGGGATTACGAACCATAACCACAGAGTGTTGATCACGATGCCGGGGAGAAAGACCAATTGTCCAGCGTGTGGCCAAAACAACCACTGGGCAAATAAATGCCCTAGTCGACGACAATCGACGACAACAACAGCAGCAGCAGTAAGTGTTCAAAGCCAAGATGATTTCCCACCGCTCGAAAGTGAAACTCCTCCACAGGGAGAGATTGAACTGACACGAACCTCCAGTAGTCAAATCAACACACAAGAAAATAACACACAAGAAAATAATACACAAGACATAAATCCAAGGAATGAAGACTCTGACGGTTTTCAAGTCGTCAGCAAACCAAAGAAGAGAACATGGGCTAACAGAAGACCACAGTCAAAACACAGCGACGACACAGAAACAGACGACTTATCACTGCCAAAGAAAGAAAAAGTCAAAGCCACTATAGGCAAGACAAAGGAAACTGAACAAGAACAACAAGAGGAGACACAAGTACAAGATGAAGACGGCACATACAGCATACCAGACACCCTCTTCGTAGACACCGACACAAGTGATAAGAACGAGGATCAAGATGATCCTCCCACACAAACTTTTGATGCTACAGACTTGCTCGCCTAAATGTACTCACCACGGATAATAATTTTGCGTGTGATTCTATACACTTATTTTATCTCATTCATTTGATTTTACTTAAATTATAATGACTAGTGATTTAGTTATTATTACTTTAAACATTTGTGGCATACGTACAAAATTACAACATATTATCACATTAATAAACAAACACAAACCAGACTTTCTACTACTACAAGAAACAAATATATGTTCAAAAACATTCGCACAACATATCACCACACAGCTAGGCCTCAAACATTCATGCTTTAGTTTAGGCACACACAAAATTGGGTCAGGAACAGCTATTCTGCAGACACCAGACAGGTGGGACATAATTAAAACACACACGGATAACCATGGATGAATCTCCATAATACAGGTAGAAAACACTATACATGCATACACCATAGTGAACATACATGCACCACCAAATTACAATCATCAACCAAACTTTTTACCAAGAATTAGACACCTTACTTATACAAACATACAGAGGGCAAAATGTTATCCTTGCAGGGGATTTCAATTTTGTACTCTCAGATTTGGATATCGTAGGGGCAGGCAAAGCAGGAATCAAGACACAATTAAGGAGAAATGACAGAAAGTGGAATACATCAACTGGATATACTAAAGAATACCCTAGACACACACAATTTAATAGACGCTTTCCGATACAGACACCCTAATAACATTGCAACAACACACAAAAATAGGGCTTACAATAGATCAGCCAGATTAGATAGAGTATACACACCTTCAACACACCAAATAATACACACAAAACATCTACAAGAGACATTACAATACACAGATCACAAAGCAGTACTAACACATATCACTACAGACACTACAAACACAAGGCCATCAAAAAGAACATCACATTGGAAGTTCAATAACTCCTTACTCCAAAATACAGGTTATTTACAACATGTGACACAACTTATTCTAACATACACTAATAGTACACCCACGGACAACATAACACAAATTTGGGATTTACTAAAGAATACAATACGGTATAGAACACAACAGTTAGCATCCATCATACATAAAGACAGACTACAACAAGAACATATCATACAGACAGCAATACAACTCACAAAACAGACTGACAGGAATGCACCACACCTAAACACACTAGAATCACAATTAGAACAACACCAGCAACACACATTCCGTGGTGCACTCCTTCGAACTAAACTTACTAACATATCAGAAGAAAGTCCCAATAGACAACACCTTGCACTTAGAGCAAAACATTCAACGCAACAGACAAATAGGAGCAATAACAGACAATGCAAGGAAACACACAAACAGAGACAGTACATATACTAGAAACATTCCAACAGTACTACACTGACCTATATACAGCAGAACCCGCCAACACACAAACACAAAATAGGTTCCTACAATACACAAAACAATTGTCAGACACAGATAAAGACACACTAGACACAGAGCTTACATTAGCAGACATAACACATGCACTCAATCAAATGCAAAAAGACAAAACACCAGGACCAGATGGACTCACAGTAGAATTCTACCAACACTTCTTTCCTATCCTAGGCAATTTCCTTCTAAAAGTCTACCAAGAAGCTTTCATAAACAAGAACTCCCAAACACTTGCAACATGTCATATATAACACTCATACCCTAAAGACAACACAGACAAAACACAGCTGAAAAAGCTATAGACCCATCTCCTTATTAAACACAGACTACAAAATTCTAGCAAAATCACTTGCAAACTAAATTAAAAACTTCATGCCATCACTCATTCTCCCAGACCAACAGTGCAGTATTCAACACAGAAACATACACCAACATACACACTTCATTAGGAGATTTCATTACATACACCCACCAGAAAGACTGTCAATCCTCTCTCTTATCTTTAGACCAGGAGAAGGCCTTTGACAGAATCTCACACTCATACTTACACAAAACACTAGCACACTGTAACATAGGACAGTACTATAGACAGTGGATAGAAATATTGTATAAAAATCCTGAAAGTAAGGATACTGGTGAATCATTCACTCACTGGCAGTTTCAGAATCAATAGATCTGTCAGACAAGGGTGTCCACTATCACCAGTCCTATATGTACTAACACTAGAACCACACTTAGAAGCAATTAGACAGGGCACTAACATTAAAGGTACATTTATACAAGGGTCTGGAGAGCGGAAATTAATTTCTTATGCAGATGACACCGCTTTCCTTCCCTACAACCAACACTTCCATAACGAACATACTTCACACCTTCAGACAGTTTGTTGAAGGAAGTGGGGCCAAAATAAACATACAGAAGTCTAAAATAATGGGTCTGGGGAAGTGGAAGAATAAAGCAGATTTTCCCCCGGATCTAACAGTCACAGATAACATGAAGATTTATGGGATCACTTTTCCATCCAATCCCAGAAAAACACACACAGGAACATGGCAATCACTGACAAAACAAATTATAGACATACTAAATAGGTTCAAATACAAGACATCAACAATTTTTGTACGAAGCACTATTGTAAACACCTTCATCATTCCTAAAATACTATATTTAGCCACAGCGTTAGAACCCCCAAAACAAACAATCACAGACATGAACAAACACATCAGACAATTCATCTTCAAAAACACAATCCACAGTATAAAGCACAAGACAAGATAATATAATATATATAATACAAGATAAGACTAGAGGGGGGGGGGGGGGGGGTAGCACTACAGGACCTTAACACAAAAATACAAGCATTAAGAATCAACCACATAGGACGCATCATCAATCATCCAGATCAACACTCGCTAGCATTATACTGTATTGCAATTAGATTACACAGAATTAAGAAAATAGACAAAACAACACCGCTCTATTACGGCACACTACCGCACTTCTACAGAACATGTATGCAAGCAATTCAAGGTAATGAACACTTAATACAACAGACAACCAAGCAGATATACAAATATTTAGTGCAACAACAAGCCCCACCACTACATCTGAGAATCAAAAGAGGATACAAATATCACATGAAAGACTACAGCTGCTCCTTCACTAACTTACACAACAAACATATCACATCAAAATCCAAAGAAATAACATACAGGCTAATTTATAATATGACCCCGACAACAGAGAGAGCTGCACAGACATCCAAGCAAATAGCCCCATGCAAATTATGTAGACAAAATACTCAGGAAACAGAAGACCATCTCTTCTATGAATGCCCAACAATCACAACCACTAAGACTGCACTGCAACAATTAATAGAAACACACACAAACAAGAAAACTGACGCTTATAACGCCATTTTCCTAAATACAATACCCACAGCCACAAAAGACAAACACACTAAACTTCTTGTTGCACTGGCGGAGTATAGAAACGTAATATGGTCGAGTAGAAACTCGGCCACCCACAACCACCAAACAATACAATCGCACACACTAGCAAAGATTTTTCAACAGAAAATCGCCCAGCTATTCGCAGATTAATAAATAAGAGCCACCCCCATCAAGTTTAACACTACATAACATACATGTTCAAACACACACTCTCACAGTATATTTCTATACTCCGCATGTGTACCACTAAGCCCAATCATTGGGGTACAAAGCGCCAAATAACTGAATAAATGTCCCTTCTTTGTTATTGAGACCCGGGGCCCAACCTAGACAGAACAATGGGACGGTGGCCTTTGTGAGTCAGTGGTCTTGTCGACCGAGGGTTGTCCTCGGTCGGAACAGCTCAGGTAAACTCTTTAGTGAACCTAATAAATTCCATTCTCTTTACGCTCTCTCTCTCTCTCTCTCTCTCTCTCTCTCTTTCTTTCTCTCCACTCCCCCCCCCCCCCCCCTAAACATGAATGACTATACGCTGTATTCGCAATGTAAAAGCCTGTTTTTGTACATAATAAACGGGATATTTATGTATACGCTGTATTCGCAAATGGACAACTTAACAAATTACAATCTGTTTACGCACTCTCTCTTTATCCCTCCCCCCCTCCTCTCCCCCTCCCCAACTCCCTCTCTCTCCCTCCCTCTTTGTTGACCGCTTTCCCGGTCTCAACCCAAGCCACCACAAGCAAATCCTGGGCACTTGCGATTAAGTCGAATGGCTGTCATTCAGCAATAATATTGAATTCACTTACAGGAAACTAAGCTTGCATGAGGCTGCGTGCAGTGTAAAGCGTGGGGCGGCTTTTTCCGTGTCGACCTTGACACCAACATTTCATTTAATGTATATATTGTGAGTGTGGAAGAGAACGCGGGGTGTGTTGAAGGTTTATAAGCGTGTGAGAATGATGGGTTTAGAGTGAACGAGGGGAAGGAATCACCACCACATCATAGTCGTTGTTGTCTCCGTCATCATTATCATCACCATTATCATCACCATTACCATCAATCACGTTAGAATGGGATGACTGAAAGCGTACGTCTTTATCATAACTGTATATGTATGTTTTTGTTTCATTAACGCATGTGACATAACACTAACAAACGGCAACGCTCTGTAATATACACAAACAAAGAAACACGCATTGCACCTTGTAAATATACATTGCTTTGTATGAAATAAACGTTAAAAAAACATTTTCTTCCACGTGAGTATCCGTATACCACAGGGAGCAAAATTACGTGTGGTAATTGTGGTGCATGTTCTCATAAAAGTTATCTGTATTTTCTCATGAAAATATATTAATCTATCTTAGCTGTATGCTTGGTTATGGGTTTTGTTTTTTTAAAGCTTACCAGTTGTAGCACCGCCAGCAAAGACATACAGGGAAGAAATTGTCTTAGTTTGATTACTCTGGGGAAATCCATTTTTATTAAAACTGATAATATGAAATGTTACTAAGAACTCTTAAATAAATGAAGTCACAAAAATGTTTTTTTTTTAAAAATACGTATACAATACGCCAAATATGCAGAATGCGTTGAACACAGAAAAAAATAAAAATTTTACTAAAGATTATCGTGGAGAGGAGCAATATAATGAGTCTAAAGATTATTTTTCTAACCCTACCCTGTAGGGCAGGGGTCACGAACCTACGGCCCGCGAACTTGCTTGACATTATGCTTGGAAAACGAGATGTTGTGATACAATTTAAATATAAATATTACGTTTAGAATAATAGGAGATCTTCACACTTGCGGAGACCTCCTAGCTGCTATGTGTCTTAAATTTGCTATTTTCAATTATACATTATTGTAACTAGATTTTCTTGTTTATTGTAATGTTTGCTTACTTCGCGTCGGCACTCTTCCGATTGACGGTCCCAAATAGTTCCGCTGTGAATAATAAACCTTAGGTGTAAAACAGGGCCTCATTGGGTGATGCTACAATACGAAACACAGCAGAATGTTGATAATATAATTATCAGAGGCCAGCATAGCCGAATGGATAAGAACGGGCGTTCTTAAACACGAAACACAGCAGAATGTTGATAATATAATCATCAGAGGCCAGCATAGCCGAATGGATAAGAACGGGCGTTCTTAAACATCAGGTGTGCAGGTTCAACCCCTACACCGGACAGATGGACTAAAATGTTGATGGGGACTAAATTACAAGTGCCTCAGAAGTCGGAGTGGATACGTCTGATGGTGAGGGACACTGGTAATAGGGAAAGCTAATCCACGCGCAAAATTCAGTCTAGTGCACTAACTAGCAGTAACAACTACTAGCAGTAATAGCACGCATGTTGACTACGCTCAAGTTCACAGCCAGCAAAAGCAAGGGGGAGGGGCGGAGGTGGGGTTGAAGGGGATAATTTGTACTATATTATTTCTATAATTAACTGTCTAGTCATCCTTGCCTGACTTTTCAGTCAGAATAATAATAATAATAATACTTCCCCGACCGACGTTATTACTTGTGAATCTTCCTCTTTCTCTCAAACGGAAGAATTCTCCCTCACTATCTTCCTGGATTATTTCTATGACCCCCACCCCCTCTCCCGCTCGAGCACACACATCTCTCTCTCTCTCTCTCTCTCTCTCTCTCTCTCTCTCTCTCTCTCTCTCTCTCTCTCTCTCTCTCTCTCTCTCTCTCTCTCTCTCTCTCTCTCTCTCTCTCTCTTTTCCTCTCACATACTCTCTCGCACTTACGAACATGTCCTGGCTTGCTTTTCTAAATGGTTTTATATCCGTCTTTCTTTCTCTCTCCCCATCTCTTGTTATCTTTATCCAGCTATCTCGCACGTGAGAACATGTCAGTACCGACATTCCTGTCATAAAGTTATCTCTACAATAGTCTACATCTTCCCTTCTCTCTACCTTCCTTTATCTTCTTTCTTCTATCTCACGCTCAAACTTCTTCGCACTTAAGATTGATTGATTGATTGATTGATTGATTGATTGATCTAGGAACCGACATCACAGCATTCGGGACATTCCCATAAGCGCTCCGTCCCCATCCTCAGCAACCAGCGAAGAGTTCCAACACTAATAGTTCCAGTAGCAATCTGATTATATGTTCGTCTCGCCTTTCCTCTGAGCGTCGAGCGTCGGCCAGATCCCCTCGTCACTCCTCGCTGCCTCATTCTAACCAGACTATGGTGATCCATTTGCTCCTCCGAGGTGTACACGTGCTCCCACAAGGCCGCAACCACATCTGCCTTGTCATGCATCAATACTCCACCAAGTTCTGCCGAGCCAGCCAATCTGTCCGCCTGTTCATTCCCCAGCACACCGGCATGCCCAGGAGAAAAGATCCAGGTGATGCTTGCTACCCGTGACCTCCGAAGCGAAGCAAGCCACTCTGCACGAAGCTTGCCTGTTCTCACCCTTCTCAGCATGCTTTCTGAGTCAGTTACAATCACAATATGTGTATGTATCGTGTTTTCTATCCAGCGGAAAGCTGCACTGACCGCCTCCACCTCCATTCTTAAGCTAGATGTAGTGTCATCATACGCCAGGCTCTCCTGCACCAAACGCCGACCATTAGATTTTGCCAAGAACCCCCAAGCACTTACAGAACTTCATTGCCATTTTTTCAGACTTCCATCCCAGCATCAAACTTACCTCCACCATTTCTTCGTCGGCCGTCAACTTCTTAGACCTCACAGTTTCTTTAGGTTCCGCAGGTCTATGCACGACGGTTTATTATAAACCAACTGACTCGCACTCATTCCTTCTCTATACCTCCTCCCACCGTCCCTCGTGCAAACGTTCTATTCCTTTCTCCCAACTGTTACGTCTCCGATGACTTTGTCAGGATAACAACGACTTCCATCAGAAAGCCCACGAGATGCTTGATTTCTTTCGCCTTCGTGGCTATCCTGAGAATGTTCTATCTACAGCTCTTCGCCGCTGCCAGTCTATCAGTCGCACTGAGGCTCTCTCCTCCAGGCCAAAACCACAAAACAATAGACCTGTCCTCTCACTTACTTATCATCCCCACAATATTGCTGCCAAGAATATCCTTTTTAAACATCTATCCATTCTCCGGGCGGACTCGACCACTAGTGATGTCTTCTCAGAGGCTCCTCTGGTGGCATATAAGCGGGATCGTAACCTCAGAGATGTGCTGGTCCATAGCAGGCTACCCCAACCTCACCAGTCTCTTCCTGGCACGGTGGCGTGTCTTCGATCGGTTTGCAAGACCTGTCCATACGTACTTCAAACCCAGAGTCTGACATTCCCTAAGACGACCTTCCACCTCCGTGAGGGTTTCCCATGCATCAGTCGCAACGTCATCTATGCGATTACCTGCACACGTTGCGACATGAGATATGTCGGTGAGATAGGATTACGTCTTAGGGACAGATTTCGACAACACCTTTCTGACATCACCAGCGGCGCCCAGAAACCAGTATCCATGCATTTCAACAGTCCTGACCACCATGGCGTAGCCGACATACAGGTCACGGCCATCAAATCATGCGCATCCCACGAACGGGATCGGAAGACATTGGAACACCGTCTCATCTTCCAGTTGGGCACACTCTCCCCTCACGGCCTTAATGTCCAACACAGCTTCATTTAACTCCCCACCCCACCCCTCCCACCCCTAGCTTACAGTCCACCATCTGGGTACGTGCAGATCCTTTGTATGACACTAGTCAACTCTCTTGGCGGATTTACGTTCGGTGTTTTGCCATCCTTTTCTGAACGACTGCCACTCATGCCCCTCTGTGTATACTAACACTATATAGGTTTCCGCAGCGGTGTTTCGAGCGCTTAACGATAATTGCTAATTGTCATCTGAGACCGTAACATCTTTGCCGGTCTCAAATTTCACTTTTCCGCACACATGGGCGCGTCTCCACCCCACTCCCCCCTCCCGCTTGACCTTGACCCGTGTACCATACATCCGGTCTATTGATCCACTGGCGCCCTACGCGTGTCAGACTTCCAAGCCAGGACACAGAATTCAGATGAGTACATTTAATTTTAATTAGTTTAATAGTTTAATATTGTCATAGTGTGTTTCATGTAGTTTTGTGTTGGTTTGTATTTGTTTGTCCTGTGCTGACGAAGGCTTTGGCCGCAACGTCCAATTTGTCTCTTGTAGTCGTGTTTTAGTAAAGCTCACAATCTACTTCTCGTTTATTTTGGGTGATTCATTCATTGCCTTTTTAAGCTTTACTGCAGTTCACCTCATTCTTGTTTACCATTCTCCTACCTCTCAACACCCACCCATCCGTGTAGATAATCACATCACCCGGACGAGAATTTTCCTGAATTAGTTGCTGAATTTCCACTTCCGTGGCCCCTGCTGGCCATTCCCTGCACTCCCTGTTCAATGTGATTATAACTCTGCACAAGTCTGACTGCACGGCTGGCACTCTGACCCACTCCTCTCCTCGCCTGATGTTCTCCAAGGGGCACACCTGTCTGATCGTATCCTCCGCCTGAGCCATCCATGATGTCCTTCTTATCAGTCTCTGACCCTTAACTACGCCCAGCGCCTCATGCAACGGGTGATCTGTGTCTGCAGCTACCTGAGGTATGCCTTCGCTTGCATCACCTTGTGACTACCAGCAACAGTAGGCAGACCAAGGATGTAACGCATACACACTACTGGAGTGTCTCTGGTGCATCCCAGAATGACCCGCATAGCTTCATTCTGTATGCGCTCTAATTTCACCAGCTGACTCTTTGAGACAGTGAGCAGTCCTAGTCCATAATCAATCACTGAGAGGATCAAGTGCTGGTACAGTGTGAAGAGCATTCTCTGCTCTGTGTCCATTGCAGCCATAGTTTTAAGTGCATTGAGTCCCTTTTGAGATCTTGTCACAACCGTCTCCACATGGTTCTTGAAGGACAGACTCCTGTCAAATGTGATTCCCAGATACTTCAGTTTGTTCTCTCTGTTGACGCTTCTACCATCTATCGTGAGGCTTGGGGCATCATCTCTCGCAATCCTGTTGTCCAGAGAGCACCACAACACTGCCGCCTTTTCCGGGTTGATGACAGCACTCATTTCAGTGCACCAGTCAATCACTTTGTCTACTGTCACCTGTAGCTCCTGGGCTGTTTGATCCCTATTTCTCCCCTGCCTGTATGCAAGAATATCATCTGCAAATGTTAGAATCCCTCCAACCCTGGTGCTTCTAGGTATGCAATCTTGCTCGTATACACATTAAAGAGCACCGGTGAGATTGCAGATACCTGTGGCAGTCCCGGGGTTAAAATATGTGGCTCTGCGGTCCATGCGCCCAGACGGAGAGCAACCTGAAGAGAATGCAGGACGGCTGCTATTCAATCCACTAACCAGGGATTGACCTCCTTCTCCATAAGTGCGGTCATCAAATATGATAGCGAACTCTATTGTACGCATCCTCGAGATCAAGCGCTGCCACCATCGTTTCCTGTCTACTCTGGAACCCCTCATAAACGTCAAAGGCAAAGGTGGCCCCATTCGACCATGTATCTTTTCCTGGCCTGTAGCTCCCCAGGTCTCTTGGAAAGAAGCTTCCCCTTCCAAAAAATCCTGCAGCTTAACAGCGACTATCTTCTCTAAAACCTTCCCAATGTATTTTGAAGGGTGATTATCCTAAAGCCGCCAAGATTTGAATGATCCTGTATGGTTTGGAGAGGGATGAGATAGCTTGCAGCCAATCCTGTGGTACTGACGCTGTCCTAATGCTCTGATTAAAGCAGCCGGCTATCTCCTTCAGGTCCACATCGCTCAAAGCCTTCATGTGGCCAAACCTGACACCATCAGGCCCTGGTGCCGTGTCTTTTGCCTTTTGCAAAATATGTTACCATCTTCAAACAGTATGATGTCTTCGTAAGGCATATTCCTATTGTGCCAGATAATTCCACTCTAACTGCATCCCTGGTATCCGCATCACTGTGATTGGTCTGCTCTACAAAATCTCTGGAGAAACGCCTCCCCTTTTCTCCTTGTCTGTTGTCACGCGTACCCCATCCTCTTTATAAATTGTTCCCACTGTCATAGGCAGATCTTTTCTTTGCATTTGTCTGTACAGTTTCCAGAATTTATGCGGTGTTTTATCACCCCTCCAATCTCCTTCATAAACATTCACAATTTTACTTTCTTTGGCCTCTGCAGCACATCGCTTGAAAGCCTCCACCTTGTCTTTCTTGTCATTTTCCGCTATGTCCACTTCTTCTCGTGGGCTTAGGGGTGTCTGTCGCAATTTCCTTAGCTGCTTCACTGCGCTCTCTTTTCTTTCCACGCATTGTCTACTTCTGGGTTCCACCATGGGGGCTGCCAAAAAAAGGAGTTTTAACAGTCCTGTTGCATACCCCATGTCTGAGGCGTCCAAGAAGCTGTCGCTCCACTCATACCGGAAGG
The DNA here is from genome assembly GCA_014155875.1 of Cepaea nemoralis. NCBI lineage: Eukaryota > Metazoa > Mollusca > Gastropoda > Stylommatophora > Helicidae > Cepaea > Cepaea nemoralis. Next base: position 68,890 of record JACEFZ010003196.1, read on the forward strand.
TCTTGCGCGCTCTCCCAGCCTGGACACTTTCCTGGACTTAGATATCAGGACTGAGCATGGCATGTGATCACTCCCCATGGTCATTCAAAACAGTCCACTTTACTCAAGGACTGATGACTGGGAGACAAGTGCCAAATCATAGCAGTATCTGCATCGCCAGGCCTCATTGCCATTCTAGTCGGCCTACCATCATTTATGCAGACCACATCGGAGTCCACCATGTCATCCGCAAGTGCAATTTTCCTTGTCGATTTTCTCCACTACTGTCCCAATCTCTGTTTCTCGCATTGAAGTCTCCACATATGAGTAGCCTATCACCTGGTAGTCCTCTAATTCCTTAAGCCAGGCCCATTGTTCCTTTCTGACAAAATAGTCCACTGTGGCATATACATTTATGATGTTCCAACGTAAGCCACCAATCTCCATTTGTATACCCCTGGACCTCTCCTGCACTGTGATTCCAACTGGCTCAAGTCAAGTGCCACATGCTTTAATCCTTTCTTCACCCAGCAGACCTTGCCCATGTCTCTTCTGCCCAGGTGGGGTTTATATAACTGACGAACCCACTTAAGAATGTCGTCATCTGTCTCTTGCATAAACTCATAATGACAACAAACCTTTATTTTTCTTTCCACCTCTTTCTCCTCTTTTTTTTTTTCTATACCTTTCTCCTCTCTCTCACACGGAGCGTTCGCTCGCTTTGCATTTGAAAGTCCTCATTTGTCTTCCTGCCATAACATTATCCCAATAACTTTCTTTCTGTTCTACTCTCTCCTCTATCTCTCTCACTCCCCTTCCTTTCTCACTTCAGAACCACACCCTCGCCTGTCTGCCAATCAGAAAGTTATGCATGCCTCTCTCGTCCCTCACTTAAGGAACACACCGTCATCTGTCTGCCTGTCATAAAGTGTATACCTATAAAAATCTCTCTCTCTCCTCATCACTCCTCTCTCTCTCATCTCTCTGCTCTCTCTCGTCTCCTCCCTCTCTCTCCTCTCTCTCTCTCACACATCACACAAAAGGATCACACTTAGACCATGCCCTTGCCTGTCTGCCGGTCAGAAGTTATCCATCTCTCTCTCTCTCATCTCTGCCCTCCTCCCTCTCTCTCTCTCTCTCTCTCCTCTCTCTCTCTCTCTCTCTCTCTCTCTCTCTCTCTCTCTCTCTCGTCATGACACATCTTGTTGATGGAGAAATAATCTACATGGATTGGTAGAAAGAATGTATGTGCAGATAGAAGTGCAAACAAAAATATATGTGAAGCAGAAAATAAAACAAAACATTTTTTAAAGTCTGATTTTCAATCCTTTATTATCACTATCAAATAACACGTTTACTTTTAATTACATGAACAGCAAAAGCAAACAAAGAAAAATATAGAAAAAATGTGTGTAATAACAATAATACAGTATAATAATTGAATTTACAAATAGTTTAAACAACACACTTATAGCTAATGGATATGGGAGATTATGTGGGTAGGTGAGGAATTTGTGTGCGGGATATGAGTTGACGGGGTGATGTGTGTGTGTGTGTGTGTGTGTGTGTGTGTGTGTGTGTGTGTGTGTGTGTGTGTGTTGGATGTGTGGTTGAGGGATGTGTGTTAGGCTGGGTGGTTGGAGGTGTGTGGGTGGAGGATATGTGGGTGGGTAATGGGACGGGTGGAGGATTTGTGAGTGGGTGGGGAGATGTGTGTAGGTGGGGAGATGTGTAGGTGTGAGGATGTGGTGGATGGGTGGAGGCATGTATGTGTATCTGGGTTGTGTGTGTGGTTGGGTGGGGGAGTTGGGGTGAATGGGGGATGTGTGGGTGGGTGGTGGATGTGTCTCTTAACATGGTAATATGCATTGTTTATGTTTACAAAATTCATTTGACAATGTTTTCTAGTTATATTTGGTCTCTGACTCAGATCCCTGGGTTCAACTTCCATACTTGTAGGTCAGCATGGCCGAATGGATAAGAACACGTGTTCTTAAACATCCGGTGTGCTGATGCCGAGGTAAGGGGTTCAACCCCTACACCGGGCAGTTTGACCAAAATGCTGACCTATCGTCCTTGCTTGGAGATGTAAATTACAAGTACCTCTGAAGTTGGAGTGCATTCACTTGATGGCGAGGGACACTGTTAATAGGGAAGCTAATCCACATGCAAAGTTCATTCCAGCATTACTTGAAATAGTGTGTATGGACTACGCTTGAGTTCAAAGCGAGCGAGCGCAAATAAAAAAAAAATAAAAAACATGCTTCAGAGAATTTTCAATCAAACCCACAGCAGCCTGATGACAATGCTGATGGAAGCTGAGGGCAACAAACAGTTCACAGAGGCACCACCAACAACAAACCCAACCTTGATGTCACCTAACTAGAATGCTCACTTCTCAACTGACAGGCATGTCACACACACACCCCCCCACCCCCCCCCACACAAACCCAAAAAAAAAAAAAACAAAAACTACAAATGGCATAGATATTTCAACAAGGAACAATCTACTGTGTTAAATGCCTCACAATATCGTACACAAGAAAATTGGATCCTTTATTTGGGGGAAAACAAGTTTGTTTTGTTGAGAAAGCACAAACACATATTGTCTTCATATGACAAAGGTCAAGCATGGCTAGCGATTGATATACAGAAAACATGCTTACATTTAGCTTTTTAAAATCGGGAATATGCCATATGAGCATGAGTAATACTTGAGTGAAGTAAACGTATGGGTGGCATCCATGTTTGGATGGGTGGCATCCATGTTTGTGAAACAGAGGTGAAAACAGGAGCAAGAACAACTTACTTCTGGTACGGTGATGTGAGGAGAAAGGGACAATAATATACAGACATGTAGCATCAACAAAGAAGTTATAATCCAGCAAAACCAAACAGCAAAAACACTAATCCAACAAACAAAATTCCTAAGTGTAGCAAAAACTTCCAGTGCACTAAAACCCAATCAACCAAAAATTAATCCACCAAAAACTTCTAGTATACTCAAAACTAATTTACCAAAAACTTCTAGTGCACTAAAAACCCAGGAAAATCTCACATCTAAACCTAGAATTCTGGCTTATCCTGTAGATAAAATAAAAACCAACAAAAATACTATTAGGGAAAGACAAGTCAAACTATCTCAACATGATGACCCAACAAGACAACACCAACACCCAGTCTTTCTACGTAAGACAGACAACACTTTTGTACTTGTGACGAATAGACACAAGATGCAACATCCTGACACTTATTCATTAGATTCACTTACATCACACATCACAAGCAAACACAACATCTCAACACTGATTTGTCTAACATGGAGGATGTCATAGAAGAAACCCCCAAACAGGACATCCTGATTGTGCTAGGAGACTTCAACGCAAAAATAGGTAGAGAGCAAACTCATAAAAAAGTTGCCGGTATGGAAAGCCTACATACAACTTCAAATGATAATGGATGGAGAGTCGTCAACCTGGCAGAAGCCAAAGGACTGCAGATTAGCAGTACCAGACTGCAAAGAAAGGATATACACAAACAAACTTGGAAATCATGTGACAAGAGAAACTATAATCAAATAGATCATATCCCCGGGAAGGTTAACCCGGTCAACAAATGCCCGCAGAAGTCGGATGTGTCGGCCTAACGGCGCAAGAACGCAGCTCTGCTGTAAACAGGCACAACGCAATCACGTCCGGAAAAAAACTCCGGATGAACGAAGAAGAAGAAATAGATCATATTTTAATTAACAACAGAAATGCATCAAACATACAGCAAGTCAGAAGTTATAGAGGAGCTGAGTGCCACAGTGACCACTTCCTCGTTGGGGCAAAATTTAAAATAAAACTTAAGAGAGCTTTCTATGCTAAACTACAAAGGTTACACCCAACATATAACAGAGAAAAACTAAATTACAGTCAAAGAGAAATTTGCAGATGAAATAAAATGTAAACTTGAAATTCTACAAAACCCGTTGCAGGAAAGTGTTGACCAAACTTGGTTGAACATTAAGAATACAATTCAATCTACTGCAGAAGAATGTCTCGGTGTGTTAACAAAGGATCTCTTCATTGAGTAAACACTTCTAACAATACAAAAAAAATTTATTACAACAAAAAAAAAGCAAACAAAATTTGATTTTGACAAGGCACGGACGTTGGCAACGTGAACATTCTGCTGTGTTTCGTATTTACCGGTACCCAATGAGGCCCTGTAAGGGAGACTGTTTACACCTAAGAGTTATCATTCACTACGGAGCTATTTGGGACCGTCAATCGGAAGAGTGCCCTTCGCGTCATCCCAAGTCCTTCCCGGCTTGTGGTAGCGCGACCTACGCTCTAATGTTACCATGGCTTCAGTGGCAACACCCCCCCACGCACACACACACACACCCACACATACACACACACACACACACACACACGAATCCTTCCCTCCCCCAGACGCTGGAGCAGATCCTTACGCAAATGTTTACGTTGCTCAAGGAACTCTGTGCGATGATCGAAGTGCCTGTCCTACTTTATGTTATAAACCAGCTGTTATGAACCAGTAAGCTACACAGCACAGGTACCCTCGTGCTGTCTGTGACAGGGCCGGGAGCGGCAGTAAAATGCACCCCGACTCTAATCGCCAGCTCTTTGTTGGGCCCAGCTTGTGTTCCCGCGGGTGGCATAACGGACATTTACCGCTTCGAAATACCTACACGCTGGTTTGTGAACTTAACACAGGTAGCGTACAACCAAAAATATCAAGAATTACATGGATTGAAACTGAAGGTCGCGAGCTGCGATCTTGAAATAGAGATCCAGCACGTGGAAAAGGAAAAAGAGCGGGTGACCATCCACTGGTTGCCAAATACCATGAGCCGCGAGGCAGTCAAAGAGTTGGTCGGAATGGCAACAGGCGACAAAGACGCCGAAGTATTCAGACTGAAATATGGTGCGGGGAAGTGGGGTGCTTTGTGCAATTCAACTCAAGAAGTGCCGCATTATGCTAGGTTAAACATCCCTGGAGTAACCGGTAACAACCACCGTATCCTCTTCACGATGCCAGGGCGCAGAACAAACTGTGGTCTGGACGACCACTGGGCCACCAGGTGCCCTAGCCGAAGACCGAGGCCAAAGGTTGATGAAAACACGGTGGAAAATTTCCACCGCTGGCAGAAGCAAAGAGTCAGCAGCCACCGGCACAATCACGAGAACAAGTGGAAACCACAGTGGAAACCACAGCGCCGAAGACAACACTAATGCCCACTCCAGTAACAACACCATTCGAGACTGAAATCGCTAATACCTTGGCCACAAACGACATTACAACACAAAGAACAAATCAACAAAAGGAACAAGACAGCAAAACCCAACCCAAATCCAAATCACCTACCACCCCAAATACACACCCATCCCCAACCCCGACCAAGGAAAACAATTCAGATGAACGGGAACCCATTAAAAATGACAATGAGGTAGACAAAGATGGTTTCATTAAAGTGATTCATAACAAGAAGCGCAATAGAACGCAGAAAAACGCAGAAAACAGCGATAGTCAAGACGACGATTCTCCAATTGCCACACCAAAAAAAGTGAACAAATCGGACAGCCCGACAGTAAGGACAAATGATCAACGACAGAACACAGAGGAAGAGGACAACATATCCTTAAGACGTTTATTTATCGCCACTGACACTGAAGAAGAAGAGAACTCGGGAATGTCCAAAACGCACTGAACAGCTATATGCAGCATATTTCTTTACTTCCTTTGGTAATGTCAATTGTCATTTGCAGGCAATATAATTTCATTTTGTGTATATACTTGTGATGGGTGACGACATAAAAATAATATGTTTAAATATATCTGGTATACGCACAAAACAACAACACATTTGCACACTCATACACAAATACACACCAGATTTCATCCTGCTACAAGAGACAAATATTCATTCAGATATACATGGCGCACAAATTACAACACAATTAGGACTAAGACATACACACTTCAGTTTGGCAGTCCAAAACATAGGTTCTGGGACATCCATACTACAAACATCAGATAGGTGGAACATTTTAAAAACAAATCGGGATAGCCAGGGTAGAATCAGCATAACACAGATAAGTAACACCTCACATACATATACCATTGTCAACGTACATGCACCACTAAATTACAACTATCAGCCACAATTTTATGAAGAACTAGACACACTACTCACACACACACATACAGAGGACAGAACATCATACTCTGTGGAGATTTCAACTGCTTCTTACAGGCATTGGATATACTAGGCGGAGAAATGAAGACACAGGTTAGGAGAATGGAAGGAGAAAGCACAACACAGTTAGAAACACTGCAAAACATTTTAGACACACACAATTTAATAGACACTTTCAGACACAAACATCCAAATAAGCGAGAAACAACCCACACAAATAAAACACACCACACAGCAAGAAGATTAGATAGGATATATATACCTGCAACACACCACATAGTAAACACTAGGCACCTACAAGAGACATTATAGTACACAGACCACAAAGACATCTTGGCACACATCAGTACAAGCAACATAAACACACAGATAAACAAACGTTCACAACATTGGAAATTTAATAACACACTTCTAAAGAATACAGAATATGAGAAATACATGGTACAACTTTTACACACATATACCGACCACATACCGACTGATAACATCGGACAATACTGGGACCTACTGAAAAATACAATACGAAGCAGAACACAACACCTAGCATCCATCATACACAAAGACAGATTAAGACAAGAACAGATTATACAAACAGCCATACAACTAAAAAAACAGATGGACAACAAAGCACCACATTTAAACACACTAGAAGAACAATTAGAGCAGCACCAGCAACACAGATATCTAGGCGCCCTCCTTAGAACAAAACTAACCACAACCACGCAAGAGTCCCCCTGTAAACAAAATTTAGCAATTGAACAGAACGTACAACACAGCAGACAAAAAAGCAAAATAATAGACATGCAAGGCACCACACAAACAGAACCCGCGCAAATAACAGAAGCATTCAATCAATACTACACACACCTATTTACAGCAGAGACAGTAGACACACAGACACAAGATAAATTTCTAAAATACAGTAAACAGCTGTCAGATGTAGACAAAGACATACTAGACACAGAACTAACACTAGCAGACATAACACACGCACTCAGCAAAATGAACAAAGACAAGACACTAGGACCGGACGGCTTGACTGTAGAATTATACCAACATTTCTATCCTATCTTAGGTGGCCTTCTGCTTAAAGTATATCAAGACGCCTTTGACAAAGAACAACTACCAGACAGTTGCAACATGTCGTACATAACACTCATACCTAAACACAACACAGACAAGACACAGATGAAAAATTACAGACCCATATCTCTACTCAACACAGACTATAAAATACTAACCAAAGCACTGACCCACAAACTGAGACCCTTTATGTCAACACTCATACACCCAGACCAACAATGCGGCGTACCACATAGAAACATTCACCAGCATACACATTTTATTAGAGACATCATCACATACACACAGGAGAAAGACTGTCAGGTCTCTCTTTTGTCCCTAGACCAGAGAAAGCCTTTGACAGAATTTCCCACTCCTATCTACACAAGACATTAACACAATGCAATTTAGGGAGGTGGATAGCGATCTTGTACCGGAATCCTGAGAGTAAGGTGTTGGTTAACCACACACTCACTGCGGGCTTCCGGGTCACAAGGTCGGTGAGACAAGGATGTCCTCTGTCGCCGCTCCTATATGTGCTGGTTTTAGAACCACTACTAGAAGCAATCAGACAAGACACCAACATCACAGGCACATTCATACCAGGCGGAGGAGAGTGGAAGTTGCTTGCATACGCAGACGACACCGCTTTCTTCCCCACCAACAACACATCCGTTACAAATATACTTCACACCTTTACACAGTTTGGTAAGGGGAGTGGGGCAAAATTAAACATACAAAAATCACACATAATGGGTCTCGGTAAGCGGCGAAACAAAACAGACTTTCCTCCCGACTTAACAGCCACAGACAACATCAAACTATATGGGATAACATTTCCTAATAACTCCCCACAGACATGGCAAAACCTCACAAAAAAAATTATAGACATGCTGCACAGATATAGGTATAAGACATCCACAATATTTGGTAGGAGCATCATAGTTAACACATTCATCATTCCCAAAATAATATATTTAGTCACAGTGCTAGACCCTCCTAAACAGACAGTCACAGACATCAACAAACACATCAGACGTTTCATCTTTGGCAGCACAATCTATTCCATCAAACATAAGACACTCATACAGGACAAACGGCAAGGGGGATTAGCACTACAAGACATAGATACAAAAATACAAGCGCTTAGAATCCAACACATAGGACATATCCTCAATCAACCTGAAAAGCACCCACTAGCACTCTATTACATAGAACTCGGACTGCAACACCTTAGAAGAATACAACTTAATTCACCACACCATTTTGGAACACTACCCGCTTTCTACAAGACATGCATACACGCACTTCAAGGACGCGAGCATTTACTACACCAGACAACAAACCAGATGTACAAATATCTATTCAATCAACAAGCACCCCCACTACGACTCAGAATAAAAAGGGGACAAAATACTCCATACAATACTACACATGTACTTTCACTAATCTCCACAATCCACACATCAAACCCAAAGCCAGAGAAATTACGTACCGTTTAATCTTTAACATGTCACCTACTACGGAAAAACAAGCACGCAGGTGAAAACAAATAACACAATGTCAACTCTGCAGACGGAACATACAGGAAACCGAAGATCACATTTATTACACTTGTCCAACAGTCCAAACCGCACTAGACACACTAAGACAACTCATTGAAACATTAACTAAAAAGAAAACAGATATGTACAAAGCAATTTTTTTAAACACTTTACCCAAATCTACCAAAGGCAACCACACGAAATTGCTAATTTCTCTAGCAGAATACAGGTACCTAGTATGGTCCTGTAGAAATGTCGCATTGTAGAAATACAAAACGTACAATTCACGTTTAATACTGCATATGTTCCAAAACAAAATAACACAAATATTCACAAACACACAGACATAACGAAATAAAACCAGTTTATTTGTTTACTCAATTGGATACCCATAATATGTATGAATGTGGACATGCACGCATATATGTGTACATGCACACATATAGGTGCATGCTTGTATGGTAGAATGTGGAATATAGAATATGAATATACATGTTTATCTCAGAGGGCTACTATATAATACCGACACCCGGTCGTTTTGACTAACAACAGTGCAGTTTGAACGGGAGCGTCCCAGACCAGTCACTGTTGTGGATATTTTAGAACGTGTGTGTGCCTCGCGACGCGAGCCCTGTGTGTGGTTTATTTTGTAAATACTTTGGAACACTTATCACTAGGTGAAAACAAGCATCTGAGAGCACAGATAATACACGCCGCAGCTCCTCTGGCCTAGGGAAACAAAAGCTTTGTAAAAAACTGGCTGCGTGTCCTTTGTAAGACCCGGCCAATGGCCTTGTGTGTCTAGTGGCTGCTGGTCACTAGGCATTTTTGCGTTCAGCGGTTTGCCCTTTGCCTATTTTCAACACGATTTCCCAGCACGAATACATAGTTGTAGAACACCAAAGGCCAACATGTATCGTATTTGTATATGGGTAGCTAAGTATGGGTAATTCGTGTAGGTATCTATGTAAATATAATTATTGCTTTGTTTGATATACAGGTTCGAAGGGGTTAGCAGCTTTCTCCGCTAACCCCGACTACTCTTGTCACGTGACGCGACGAGAATTAGCAGTGGTTCGAATCGCAAAAGTGACTTATGAGAGTATGGAGCTGGTCGCTCAGAAAGTCGTGGCGTGCTGATGAGCGTAATCTAGCCTAGGAATCAACATACAGCTGAAAGATGCTGGTGTTGACCGCAATATCCTGAAACAGGATGGAAACGCGGAAAAAGAAAAGAATAGATATGCACATGGAAACACCCCCCCCCCCCCCCCCACACACACACACACACACACACACACACACACACACACACACACAATTTAAATAGAATGAGAATGTAAAGTTTATTGCATTAGATCACGGAAATCCATGCTCTATCATCTACAGACAGCAAGAGATAGATCAAGACAGATCTATGCTGCTGCTGCTGCTGCTGTCTCCCACTTATGCCTCTAGACGTCGTGGGGAGGGGTTATTGAAGTCCCAGCGCCCGGACTAGCACTTTGCCTCCAATTTTCTCCGTGTTTTATGAGCATGATTTTATGATCCAGTAAATTCTCTACCGGTTTGCTAGACCTGTCATAGATACCTTACCTACTCGACACTTTACCCAGTGGTATGTTGAAATATATATTTAATAGCTTTACTAAAAAAGGCCAGGAACAATTGAAGATTGCTGTTAATTGAACATAATATACGATGTCATCAATCTTCTACTCAGAATTATAATGAGAAAAACAAGAAAGAAAACAAAGATGGAAGTTGGTGAATAAAAGTCTTGATTTGTTGAATCCTCCTGTCTTTGAGTGTGTTTTTAATTTGTCGCAAGTTCTGCACATTCACATTTCTAAGACTTCTTTATGTTGTATTAATGTTTACAATATACATCTAAATATAATAAAATGAAATTATGCTTTTAAATTTGTTTTAATGTGCAGCATCAAACACATTATTTTCACTTCAGATCAAGAAAGTATTGTACTATTGTTATATATAAATACATCAGATATACACTTTAGAAATTTTCAAAATATGTCTGTAGTGTTAATTAAACATCCTTTATAAATTCCGACAATGGTTTATTTTTTTTTCAGTATAAAGAAAACAGAAAAGGTACAAATAATGTAATATGCACGTTACAAACACTAACAGAGAGATAAATAGGCACTCAGTTGCCTGTAAATAACTATAGACAGAAAGTTTATAAATCTTTGAAAACAATGCAACAATCTATACATAAAATAATAGTGATGTTATTAAAAGTTGATGGAAACGATAAATATTAGCTGCCCGGCCTGGCTTCACCCAGGCTCTGGCGGGGATCTATCTATCTATGTATCTATCTATGTATCTATCTATCTATCTATCTATCTATCTATCTATCTATCTATGTTCGGCCCGTTCCCGTTAAAAATATAGATAGAATAGAAGAATAGATAGAAAATATGATTGGAAGAGATCTATCTAAAGTAAACTTGGCTCCCGTTCCCGACTATCTGTCTGTCTGTCAGTCTGTCTATCTGTCTGTCTGACCTGGCCCGGCTGCACCTCATGTAATTCATATAGATTTCTATAGCCAGGGGACTTAACTTAAGATATAACAATGCTACTAAAAGTTATATCCCTTTTTGTCATATATTTTTATATTTTCTTATGTTCAGTCATGTAATTACAAAATTAAATTTTAGGAAGGTAATAGCTGATAGCTGATAGATAAAACTATCACAGTTGGTTGCACAGGAACGAAAGGAAAACGTGTAGAAATTTCATCTCAATCGGTTGGACCGTTCGCGAACGCATAAAGGACGGACATACATACATACATACACACAACGATTTTTATATATATAGATTTTCACTGAAGACTGACCACCTATTCCTCTGTGCACCAGGCCTACACAATGCATGGTCCTAACACTTCACATACCACAGCAAGCTACTGCTAGTGGACATTTGATATGTTAACTATGTAGGTCAAGATGTGGCAGATTCATTCATGAATGTTTTAATTAAGGATCACTTTCTTTGCACACAGTTATCTCCATAAGTGCTCCAACTCCTCCCATAGATTACATAAAGAGATTTCTAGCACAGTGCTAAAACCCAGTAGCACCTAGGATCCAGTCAAATGGGTATGAATGGGAAAGGTCTCTGGGGTTACCTTTAAAGGCTACTACTTCTGAACATCACAGAAAACTGGGTTATGAGAGGCCAACATGGCCGAATGGATAACAGCGCTTGTTCTTAAACTTCCAATGAGCTGATGAAGAGGTAGCGGGTTAGTAGTAGTATTCAATACTCGAACGAAAAACCAAGAGGACACATAATCAGACTGCAACTGGTATGGAACTCTTTGCTGGTTGTTGAAGATGGGAATGGAGAGCATATGGCGATATGGGAATGTCCTTAGAGCTGTGATGTTGGTTCTTGACTCAATTCACTTACCTGTATTGGGAACAATACCATTACGAAATTAAATGTTTATTACACATACATGTAAACAAAGGAGTACGGCAGGGATACATATCATGTTGTTCTTAAGCATTTCAGCTGATGCTTATTATACTCTTATACACAGAAATGTGTCTCGTGTCTTGGCGGTGTGGTTATAGATCACGGCAGAAGTTTAAGCAGAGGCCAAGAAGAGAATAGGAATAGTACAAAATATTGTCAACAACATTAAACAATGTGAAGATTTAAACAGATAAATAACACATTCATTAAAATGAGAATTGTCAAAATGCTATATAGTATAGCAGAGTCCACCTGCAATCTGGATTCGATACATGAAGCCCACAAACGGGCACTCTCCCGCTGTTTATACTTCATCTAGACACCGCAAGGTTCAAGAGGAACAAGATGAGATTATATATATATATATATATATATATATATATATATATTATATATATATATATATATATATATATATATATATATATATATATATATATATTAATTCGCATATCCTATTACAGGACATCGCTGTCAACAGCAGCATCTTTCAGCTGTCTGTTGATTTCTTGGCAAGATTACGCTCAGTAGTTTGCCATTGCTTTCTGAGCGGTCGGCTCAGTTATCCCGCAAGTCACCAGCGGGGGACGAACCGCTCCCAGTTCTTGCCCGCTATGAGACTGCGTGATAAACGGGATTACGGAGAAAGTGGTGTAACCCCTCGGCCAGATAGACCGTCATACACACACGCGCGCACACACACACACACGCGCGCGCGCGCGCACATAAACCTGGACAATGTACAAGCAAATGGAAAGTGGAGATGCGGATATGCAAAATGACGTTATAATAAATAATATAATCAATTATAATCATGCAAACAAAAACAATCAAATACAGCAGAGCTTCTAGAGAAGCTTAAAGAGAAAAATATGTGGACATCCGAGGACAAGCTAAACACCAACCTTAAAAAAAAAGATATCGTGAACAGAATGGTTTATTAATATTAGGACGAATATTTTTGTTTTTTTTTTCTGGCTTTGAGGCGAAGGAGTTACCGTTACGGGAGCAGTTCCCACATACACGCTTTCGAAACTCAGCTGCAGACGATTTAGCAGCAAACCGCCTTGCGTTGTTTTTTACGAAATGGAATGAATGCCGGTCGTTCAGAAAGCAATGGAAAACTACTGAACGTAAACTTGACAGCACAAATTACTGGTGTTGATGCGACGCCCTGTAAAAGATATGCAACTATTTTTTTTTTCATTAATACAAGGGAAATAATTTCATCTTGGTTGAAATCATATTTGTTTCAGCTTTAGCAATCAAGGGGAACAATTATAGATTTTACTATACTTGTACCTATAGCTATTTTGCAAGACAAGTATATGTTTATTCCTGTAACAATTGTATTTATATTTTGGACAGTATCAAGTGAATTTTACCATTATAAAATCTTTACACATTTTTGATTATTATTTTAAATTTCAGACACTAAATTGTTGTGTAATGTATATTGTTTAGTAAATTATTTATTTCTTTATCTTCTAGGCAGCGTCTGTCTAAACAGAAGTTAGGTTTACTCTGGTTTCTCTTCACAACGTATACATCTTTTACACATTTCCTCCTCACTTAGAGTGGTCATGGGGACATTGGTGATTGAAACCAATCGGTGGGAGAGTAGAGAGGGAACAACATGTAAAGACTTTCCCCTATCCTTGCAGTCAATACTTAACCCCATTATCCTTATTATCATTGATTTTACAAGTATTATTGATATCATCACTATTATTTTACAACTTCATCTCCCCTGCGCCCCCTGTTGCTTATGTTTTGTTACCCTTGCTGCTACCCCAACTGGTTGGTTCAAACACTTGTCCTGCCTGTACCATCATTAAGATTTGGCATGAGGGTTTTGGTGGAGTGAAACCAGTTGAGGAGAGTATAGTGAGGGGGTGGGGGGGGGGGGGGGGGGGTGGGGGAGGGGGGTAGGGGGGGGGGGAAACATGTAAAGATTCCCCTTTTCTTTGTATTCAGTATCTACCTTATTATCCTTAGTATCTTAATGTTATAAGTATTAGTGATATCATCATTATTATTTTACAACTCCATCTCCCCTAGTGCCCCAATTTGCTTATGGTTTGTTGCCTTTGCTACCACCCCCACTGGTCAGTTCAAACATTTGTCCTGCCTGCACCATCATTAAGGGTGGTCGGAGGGGCATTGGAGTGAAAGCGATTAGTGGGAGTGTGGCAAAGTAAACAAAAATGTAAAGATTTCCCTTTCTCCTTGTCACCCCTTTTGAATCATGTGTGGGAGTGTTGAAGGAATAAATACAAAATCACATATGTTTACCAAATCAATAATACTGAAATAAATTTGTGCAAATACAAATGATTGAGGGAATGAGGGGGAAAAAAAACCCAACTCCCTGTACTACAACTATTATTAAAAACTATATTTGGCTTGTGTATGTACACTGCTATGCTATGTTAACACCCTTCCAAAGAAAATCATCTTAGCAAATGGAATCACAATTTGTAAAAAGTTTATCATTTTCATAACTATTATTACCATTGCTGGTTTTTATATTGGCTGTTATTACCCTCAGTATGTCTCCTCCTGTCATTATTATTATTATCATCATTAGTAATAAACCAAAACCCCTTTCCAATGCGCCCCCCTCCCCTTGCTCATGGTTTTGTTGCTGCCTTTGCTGATACCCACACCGGTTTGGTTCAAATATTTATCCTGCCTTTACCATCATTGCCCAGAGAGGGGGGTAGTGGCATTGGTGGAGTGGAACCAAATTGGTGAGAGGGTGGCAAGGGAAACAAAATGTAAAGATTGTAAAAATTTGTGCTAATATTGATGCTTGTTTACTTTCTACAATAAGTTAAAAAAAAAAAAAAAGAGGAAGGGAAAAAATGAATAAACCCTTACAAATAAGACCAAAAGAAAAAAAAAATAAAAAAGGAGAAAAAGATAACCAACTCCTTTTACTTCTGCTATTATTGAACATTGCATGTTGCAAGTATATGTAAATAAAAAAAAAAAAAATAAGCAAGGAGAAAAAAAGATAACCAACTCCTTTTTACACCTACTATATTATTAAACAGTGCAGGATGCAATTGTTATTGTATGCACCAGTCATATTTTAACACCATTTCTAAGAAAATCATTTTAGCAAATGGAATCACATGTTTGGAAAATGTGATCATTATCCAAACAAATCCTACCATTGTGTTTATTAATATTAGCATTGCTGTCATCACCCTTAGTAGTTTTTATTCCTTGTCATTATTATTATAAGATGTATTTCATGTAAACACCATTCCTAAGGTAATCAATTTAGCACATAAAATCACATGATAAAACTATTATTTATTATATAATTATCATTGAGTCTATCACTAGACTAGTTCATAGTTCATAGTGACTAGTCTCAGCACTGTTATTCCTTGTCACTATGATATTTATTTATGTATTTGGTTGTTACTTTGCATTATTATCATTGTAATCACTATTAATATATATGGCTTTGTAAACGCGTATACTATCACATCCCCCTTTCCCACCCTTTTGATACTGTGATTGTTGTCTCTGCTGCCACCCTCACCGTTTTGTTTCAGTTCTGCACCGCCATGTTTATCATCACCGAGGGTGATGGTACTTGGTAGGAGGTTTTGGAGCTGACAGGAGAGCGGGGCGGCAGTGGAAATAATAACAGCCCGCTACCATCACGCTCTTGATTTAAAATATTACCTTACAACAATGTCAATGGAGAAATGTTTAAATGTATAAAATATTTGTAATATTTGCGCATATGTCACCTACACGCCCACATGCAACGCTCTGTAAAAACACGCACACAAATACTGAACACACAGTACGCATGTAACAACACGAACAATACAAATGCAACAACTACCTTTCTGCATTGTAAACTAGGAAACTCCTTGACAACCCCCCCCCCCCCCCCCCCCCCCACCTTTTCGATACTGTTCGTTTTGATGCTGCTGCTGCCTTCACCGGTCGGTTTTAACAAGTTTTACTGCCCTTTCCCTCATTACCAAGTAGTGATGATGGTATTGGTGGGGTTGGAGCTGACAGGTGAAAGGGTGGCAGAAAGAAAATAATGGTATACTACCGTCTTGTTGTTGTTTGTACTCGTTTCCCGTTACCCTTCATTTCAAATGTAAAAATGTTGAAATAAATGTTGTAAAAATTTGCGCATATGTCACCTACACTTCCACATGCAACGCTCTGTAACAACACGAACAATACAAAGGCAAAGTTTTCTTTAACACTCAATAAAAGTTTAAACTGTTCCAGAATCCGACTCGATTGTAACCTTGATGATGTGCCAGCTGAACCACAATTAGAACTCAATGATTTGCAGGCAAATAGCTTGTTGAAAGAGAAGCACGGAGAAGGAAAACGTGTTGAATTTTACCGCTGCTTACTTGATTTTGAGTTTCCGACACTGAAGAAATTTTCCGCTGGTATGGCAACAGTGTTTAGAACAATTTATGTCTGTGAGCAAACATGTTCAAAAATGAAGTATGTGAGTCAATACATCCAACGAGATTGACTGATGAACAGTTGAAAGCAATTCTCTTGATTGGGTGCAGCAGTTTCAAACCAACCATTGATGATATCGTGAAAGCCAAATATCAGTTTCACAAATCTCACTAACCTTTTTTTGGTGCTTAGTTTGTGAGATTCGGATATGTGCACACTAGGTCTGATGTAACTATCTTTTTGCTGACGTCACCTTCTTTGATAACTTTGTTTTAGTAAATAAATATGTTGTTTGTCTTTGTTTTTTGGTTGTTGTTTGTTTGTTTGTTTGTTTTTTCGCATTGCACGCCACTCACCAATGATTAACTTAGTTTTTCGTCTTTTTTTTTTTTACCAGAGCTTTCGTTCTGGCTTGCAAGTATTGTTAAAGTTAGTTGCATATCCTTTACAGGACGTTTGCAGTCAACACAATCATTGTTTGCTACATGGTTGATGTCTTGGCAAATTTATGTTCAGTAGTTTGCCATTGTTTACTGAACCACCGGCATCCATACCAGTGCGTAAAACACCAGCGCAACGCGGTTTGCTGCCAAGTCGCGCATATGTGTTTCGAACGTGGGTATACGGGATTACAAATAGCGTTCGCAAGACCTTTGCCACGGAGACAAGCGAAAGTAATGTACAGAATGAGTATCCGGCCCGCGCTCGTCATTTTGTCAGTTATCCGGCCCGCCATGAAAAAAGTTTGGTGACCCGTGTACTAACAGAATATATCACTGACGCAGTCAAACATATGAAGGAAAGGAAAAACAGTCGGGCCAGATGGAATGACAATAGAAGAATTAGAAATACAAAGAGCATTTGAAGTAGAAATATTAACTAAAATGTTAAATGATATTTATAACAGTAGATATACACCCTGTTGTTGTTGTTGTTGTTGTTGTTGTTGTTGTTGTTGTTGTTGTTGTTGTTGTTGTTGTTGTTGTCTCCCACTTATGCCTTTAGACGTCGTGGGGAGGGGTTATTGAAGTCCCAGCGCCCGGGACTAGCACTTTGCCTCCAATTTTCTCCGTGTTTTATGAGCATGATTTTATGATCCAGTAAATTACCTACCGGTTTGCTAGACCTGTCATAGATACCTTACCTACTCGACACTTTACCCAGTGGTATGTTGAAATATATATTTAATAGCTTTACTAAAAAAGGCCAGGAACAATTGAAGATTGTTGTTAATTGAACATAATATACGATGTTATCAATCATCCACTCAGAATTATAATGAGAAAAACAAGAAAGAAAACAAAGATGGAAGTTGGTGAAGAAAAGTCTTGATTTGTTGAATCCTCTGGTCTTTGAGTGTGTTTTTAATTTGTCGCAAGTTCTGCACATTCACATTTCTAAGACTTCTTTATGTTGTATTAATGTTTACAATATACATCTAAATACTCATATAATAAAATGAAATTATGCTTTTAAATTTGTTTTAATGTGCAGCATCAAACACATTAATTTCACTTCAGATCAAGAAAGTATTGTACTATTGTTATATATAAATACATCAGATATACACTTTAGAAGTTTTCAAAATATGTCAGTAGTGTTAATTAAACATCCTTTATAAATGCCGACAATGGTTTATTTTTTTCAGTATAAAGAAAACAGAAAAGGTACAAATAATGTAATATGCACGTTACAAACACTAACAGAGAGATAAATAGGCACTCAGTTGCTGTGTGATCTAAGATGGGCCTAGTCGGAATAAGTATACACTGGTGGTTCTGTGCTATGAGGCAAAAGAAGTTCCTAGGGGGTCCATAGCGAAGGTTAATGGGCGG
>JACEFZ010003196.1:90000-99092 GCA_014155875.1 Cepaea nemoralis
TAGATAGATAGATAGATAGATAGATAGATAGATAGATAGATAGATAGATAGATAGATAGATAGATAGATAGATAGATGGACTCTCATATCAAGATATCACATGTAAAATAAGACATAAGTTCTGCTTACAATAATATTGACAAATACTTGAAAATATGAAGAATAGAAGTTTTCAAAGAAAAGAATGGTAATCAACATTTAAAGTGTATGTATTATATATGTATATATATGTCAGTCAGGTCTTAGTCAGATATGACTGAGCTACCGTATAACAGTAGACGGTACTACCTGGTCTCTGTTAGCGCCGAACGTTGGGCGGCGCTTACCAAACCCGACACCCCACATTGTGCCAACGGCTTCGGGCGGAAGAGCGCAATTGGGAGGGTACAAGCCTTACCCTGGTGCGAGGAAATGCAAGCTAAAGACAAAATTGTCATGGCAGGGCAGACCAGGCCCTAAGCCTTGGTTGGCGACTGGTCTAGGATCGAAGCTCCGACAGGCGGACAGTTAGAGCATTGCTTTGCTGATCCGGCAGCTTCTGCAGCTTGTCTTGTTCCAGATGTAGGGGTGTTACCTTTCCTCTGGAGTGAACTAGGCGGGCCGAGAGAGGGATCATGCTGCATGGGCAACACATGATCTCTATATTTTAGCCCAGGCTTTGTGCTATGGAGAGGCAATAACTCCATCCCTGGTCTTAACTGGTCTCGGAATCAAAGCGAGAGGCAACTGTTACGGGTTATAAGTCCTTGTCAGTTGGCGTAGACATGGGGCGCCACGCGTTGCCTCTGACGGTGGGAGACACCTATAGGTGTCACTGATCAGCTACCGCCCGCCTCAAGCTGGGCAGCCCCCAGCCAATTGGGTGCTGATCCGCCACAGCCTGCCTGCTTCAATGGGTGCTTGGGGCTAGGACAAAATCTGAATCGCAGGCTGTAAAACCAATGCACCAGGTACAAACAAAAATAAAAATAGAAACCTCAAGCTACGGCTTGCAACCTGGAACGTGAGAACCATGTGTCCAGGATTTCCCACTGACTTGACCAATATTGACGATGTGAGAAAAACGGCTGTGATTGATGCCGAACTCAATCGTCTTAACATTGATATTGCTTGCCTGCAGGAGACTCGCCTCGCTGAGGAAGGGTCACTCAGGGAAAACAACTACACCTTTTTCTGGAAGGGTAGAGGGCAGGCAGAAAAAAGGCAACACGGTGTGGGCTTTGCAGTGAAGAATTCGCTACTGGGAATGATTGAAATTCCAGCAGGAGGAAATGAAAGACTATTATCCCTGCGCTTGGCAACCTCTTTTGGGTTTGCCACCATTATTACTGCATATGCACCGACACTCGATTCCTCTGATGATGTGAAGGATTTGTTCTATGAGGAGTTAGACTCCGTGATCAAGGCAGTTCCAAAATCTGACTACATTTATATGCTCGGTGATTTCAATGCTCGTGTGGGCAAGGACTCAAGTTCATGGCCAGTGTGCCTTGGAAAATACAACATCGGTCGCATGAATGAAAATGGGCAAAGGCTGCTGGAGCATTGCACCAGTAATGACCTATGTATTACAAACTCTTTTTTTAAAACAAAAGAGATGCATAAGGTCACATGGAAACATCCAAGATCCGGCCATTGGCACCAGCTGGACTTCATCATCACACGGAGACAACATCTGAACCATATATCATTGACTCGTAGTTACCACAGTGCTGACTGTGATACGGATCATTCTTTGGTTGTTGCAAGGGTTAGACTGAGACCAAAGAGAATCTACACAGCTAAACACAAATCTAGCCACAGGATTAATATTATTAACACTCATGATCCTGAAAAGTGCTTTCAGTTTCAACAGCAACTTGAAGATGCTTTCACTGATACACCAGAAAATTGTACAGTAAATGAAAAGTGGGGTCAAATTAAGGAAACTCTTTATAAAACTGCCGTAGGGGTTTACGGCACTGTGGATCATAAGAGGCAGGACTGGTTTGCGGCCAACAGCGAGACTCTGCAGCCCCTGATTGATAAGAAGAAGAAAGCTCTCTTAAGAAACAAGGAAAGACCAACGCGTAACACTCTGAGTGAGCTAAGGCAAGCTAGGAAGGATGTGCAAAAGGCTGCCAGGCAGTGTGCAAATGATTATTGGATCAAGTTATGTGAGTCCATTCAAATCGCAAGTGATAAGGGAGACATAAGAAGCTTGTATGAAGTAATAAAGAAAGCTTGTGGTCCAGTGATCAAAAGAAGTGCACCATTGAAAACCTTGACTGGAGAAGTCATCACTGATAAGAAACAGCAGATGGACAGATGGGTAGAGCACTATTTGGAGCTTTACTCAAGTGAGACCAAACTAGCGGATGATGCCCTCAACGCCATAGAGGCTCTACCAACTCTTGACCACCTGGACACACTTCCCACCATAACAGAAGTTAAGTGTGCTATAAATGAACTTGCATCTGGCAAGGCTCCAGGTAAGGATGGGATTCCAATAGAGGTTATCAGGAGTGGGCAAGACACACTCACTATACAGATCCACCAGCTAATAGAGCTATGCTGGCGTGAAGGACAAGTCCCACAGGATTTCAAAGATTCAAGCATCATAACACTGTACAAGAACAAGGGCGATCGGAGCGACTGCAACAACTATAGGGGTATCTCACTTCTGTGTATTGTTGGAAAAGTATTTGCCAGAATTGTTCTGCGCAGACTTCAAGTCCTAGGAGATCAAGTCTACCCCGAATCACAGTGTGGCTTTCGACAGAACCGGTCTACCACTGATATGATATTCTCATTGCGACAAATGCAAGAAAAATGCCGTGAACAGAATCAACCACTGTTTATTGCCTTCATCGACCTCACAAAGGCATTTGATTTGGTTAGTCGTGAGGGTCTGTTCAAGGCACTAAAGAAGATTGGCTGCCCACCAACTCTTCTGTCCATTGTGGAATCGTTCCACACAGGCATGAAGGGTATAATCAAGTTTGATGGTGCAACTTCTGAAGAATTTGAAATCAAGAGTGGAGTTAAGCAAGGTTGTGTACTAGCTCCCACCCTCTTTGGAATATACTTTTCACTTCTACTGAAATATGCATTTCGTGATCAGGATGGTGGTATATACATTCACTCACGCTCAGATGGCGGCCTCTACAATGCTCAGAGATTGAAGGCTAAGACCAAAATTAGGAGGGTACTGATCAGAGAGTTGCTTTTTGCAGATGATGCTGCAGTTACGACCCACTCTGAGGAAGAATTGCAATGTCTACTATCTGCATTCTCCAATGCTTGTTCTGAATTTGGTTTAACAATTAGCAAAAAGAAGACACAGATTATGTCACAAGGTGCACATGAGGTACCATCAATCTTTATTGACGACGCCGAACTAGAGATAGTAGACCATTTTACATATCTAGGATCAGTGGTAAATAGCAAATTATCCCTAGATCATGAAATCAACATCCGGATTGGTAAGGCAGCAACAACAATGAACAGGTTAAGAAAAAGAGTCTGGGAGAACAGGAAGCTTACTGCCAAAACAAAAGTCCTTGTCTATCAAGCCTGTGTCCTTAGTACTCTTCTCTATGGCAGTGAAACCTGGACAACTTACTCACACCAAGAGAACAATTTAAACAGCTTTCATATGCGGTGCCTGCGAAGAATTCTTGGTATTAAGTGGCAAGACAAAATCACAAATACTGAAGTATTGGAAAGATCAGGTTGTGTGACAGTTTATTCCATGCTCAGTCTTCGTAGACTTAGATGGATAGGACATCTTAGGAGGATGGATGATGGTAGAATACCAAAGGATATCTTTTTTGGTGAATTACAGATGGGTAAGAGATCTCAGGGTCGGCCTCTACTACGATACAAAGATGTGTGTAAGCGGGACATGATTGATACAGGCATTGATAATGCACATTGGGAGCAAGTCGCCGCTGAACGTGTTGCATGGAGGGCAAATATCAGAAATGGAATAAAGTCAAAGGAGAAAATTATTGCAGAAAAGTCACACACCAAGCGTTTGAGACGTAAGATGGTGCATGATGGTGGAAATGACCACGTGTTCACATGCACCCACTGTGAACGGACATTTACAGCGCAAATTGGCCTTATGTGTGTATATATATATATATATATATATATATATATATATATATATATATATATATATATATATATATATATATATATATATATATATATATATGTTATAATTCTAGTTAGCTTCTGATTTCCTGTGTACGGCAGGAGAGGAATGTTGCCAGCGGAGTGCAGATCCGAGAATTGTCCACACCCTGCACATAGTAGCTGTTTAGCCTCACTTTCACATACTGATCCTCCAGTTCATCACAGCCCGTGTTATTAAAAATCTTTGGAGATTAAACAGTATCTACAAACATATAACAATTAAACAAAATACTTATTAAATAGTATAGCGTATGCCAACTACACACATTTAACAATAAAACAAAATACTCAAATAGCTAATAAAACCATAACAATGTTATGAATTTTGTTTCTGTCTAAAATAACAAGATGACTGAATTAAGAAACTGACCATACCGATCTTAATATTTCTGTTTCTCTCTGGACAGCAGAGAAATTTTCCAGGTCATCGTTATCATTTCACCATTTGTGGCACTATAGCATAGCAAGAAGGAAGAAATAAGTTACCATAGTACTATGTAAATGAGAACATAGGTTTTTAGATAATACTAAACATAGTTTTTAGATAGCACTGCTGCTGAAATATAGTATACTAGCTGCCCGGCCCGGCTTCGCCCAGGCTCTGGCGGGGATCTATCTATCTATCTATGTATCTGTCTGTCTGCTTGTCTGTCTGTCTGTCTGTCTGACCCGGCCCGGTTTCGCCCACTCCTGGCGGGGAGCGTCTCATTAAATTCATATAAGTAGTCATTATACATTCAAATACATTCTCTAAGCGTACAGAGTATGCGTTCGGCCCCTGGGTCCTCGCAGCTAATTTATTGGTTGCAGCTAGACAATTTCATTTAATGTTAGGATTATTTAGTTTTTTAAATGTTGACGTATAATTTTTCAGTTATGGTCGAACACCAAATTTGATGTCTAATGTAGTGCTTTTTGATAAACAATATTTTTTGTTTTTCTGTCGGGTGCGTACACAAATAAATCCGAAGGTTTTCCAACGCGTGAGCAGGCCACATATAGCTGTCCATGTGTGAAGCACGGATTTTCCAAATTTAGTCCACACACTTGTAGCGATTGTCCCTGTGCTTTGTTGATCGTCATGGCAAATGCAAGTCGCACTGGAAACTGCAGGCGTTTGAATTCGAATGGCATGTCTGTTGGAATCATTGGGATGCGAGGCAACAGTACATCAAAGGATAGACTTCTTCTTTTTTTAGACCAAAAAAAAAAAAAAAACCTGCATTTTAACATAAGGTATGCACACCCACAACATTGAATGAAAAATGTGATGTTGACACACACGCGGCCAACTTTTTTTTTAAAAACAAAAACAAAATCAAGAATATACCCATTTAATTGTGTACTGACCTTCTCTCTGCCAAGCGAACGGAAAAAACAAATGCTTCGATTACTTCAAAGTTCCACTCCGAAAAAAGTACAGAAATAAAATTCTAACGTATCTAATCTAAAATAAATCCATTATTTTTAATGAACACTGGTTTTAAAAACATAAAAAGTTGTGTTAGAAAATTTTCACTATTTAAATAGATGCATTACTTTTATAAAAATTATGAAAATGCCTTAAAGATTATATCATTATTTATTATAACTCATATGCCTGTAAATAACTATAGACAGAAAGTTTATAAATCTTTGAAAACAATGCAACAATCTATACATAAAATAATAGTGATGTTATTAAAAGTTGATGGAAACGATAAATATTAGCTGCCCGGCCCGGCTTCACCCAGGCTCTGGCGGGGATCTATCTATCTATCTATCTATCTGTCTATCTATCTATCTATCTATCTATCTATCTATCTATCTATCTATCTATCTATCTATCTATCTATCTATCTATCTATGTTCGGCCCGTTCCCGTTAAAAATATAGATAGAATAGAAGAATAGATAGAAAATATGATTGGAAGAGATCTATCTAAAGTAAACTTGGCTCCCGTTCCCGACTATCTGTCTGTCTGTCAGTCTGTCTATCTGTCTGTCTATCTGTCTGTCTGACCTGGCCCGGCTGCACCTCATGTAATTCATATAGATTTCTATAGCCAGGGGACTTAACTTAAGATATAACAATGCTACTAAAAGTTATATCCCTTTTGTCATATATTTTTATATTTTCTTATGTTCAGTCATGTAATTACAAAATTAAATTTTAGGAAGGTCATAGCTGATAGCTGATAGATAAAACTATCACAGTTGGTTGCACAGGAACGAAAGGAAAACGTGTAGAAATTTCATCTCAATCGGTTGGACCGTTCGCGAACGCATAAAGGACGGACATACATACATACATACATACACACAACGATTTTTATATATATAGATTTTCACTGAAGACTGACCACCTATTCCTCTGTGCACAGGCCTACACAATGCCATGGTCCTAACACTTCACATACCACAGCAAGCTACTGCTAGTGGACATGTGATATGTTAACTATGTAGGTCAAGATGTGGCAGATTCAATCATGAATGTTTTAATTAAGGATCACTTTCTTTGCACACAGTTATCTCCCTAGGTGCTCCAACTCCTCCCATAGATTACATAAAGAGATTTCTAGCACAGTGCTAAAACTCAGTAGCACCTAGGATCCAGTCAAATGGGTATGAATGGGAAGGTCTCTGGGGTTACCTTTAAAGGCTACTACTTCTGAACATCACAGAAAACTGGGTTATGAGAGGCCAACATGGCCGAATGGATAACAGCGCTTGTTCTTAAACTTCCAATGAGCTGATGAAGAGGTAGCGGGTTAGTAGTAGTATTCAATACTCGAACGAAAAACCAAGAGGACACATAATCAGACTGCAACTGGTATGGAACTCTTTGCTGGTTGTTGAAGATGGGAATGGAGAGCACATGGCGATATGGGAATGTCCTTAGAGCTGTGATGTTGGTTCTTGACTCAATTCACTTACCTGTATTGGGAACAATACCATTACGAAATTAAATGTTTATTACACATACATGTAAACAAAGGAGTACGGCAGGGATACATGTCATGTTGTTCTCAAGCATTTCAGCTTATGCTTATTATACTCTTATACACAGAAATGTGTCTCGTGTCTTGGCGGTGTGGTTATATATCACAGCAGAAGTTTAAACAGAGGCCAAGAAGAGAATAGGAATAGTACAAAATATTGTCAACAACATTAAACAATGTGAAGATTTAAACAGATAAATAACACATTCATTAAAATGAGAATTGTCAAAATGCTATATAGTATAGCAGAGTCCACCGCAATCTGGATTCGATACATGAAGCCCACAAACGGGCACTCTCCCGCTGTTTATACTTCATCTAGACACCGCAAGGTTCAAGAGGAACAAGATTATATATATATATATATTAATTCGCATATCCTATTACAGGACATCGCTGTCAACAGCAGCATCTTTCAGCTGTCTGTTGATTTCTTGGCAAGATTACGCTCAGTAGTTTGCCATTGATTTCTGAGCGGTCGGCTCAGTTATCCCGCAAGTCACCAGCGGGGGACGAACCGCTCCCAGTTCTTGCCCGCTATGAGACTGCGTGATAAACGGGATTACGGAGAAAGTGGTGTAACCCCTCGGCCAGATAGACCGTCATACACACACCGCGCACGCACACACACACACACACGCGCGCGCGCGCACACATAAACCTGGACAATGTACAAGCAAATGGAAAGTGGAGATGCGGATATGCAAAATGACGTTATAATAAATAATATAATCAATTATAATCATGCAAACAAAAACAATCAAATACAGCAGAGCTTCTAGAGAAGCTTAAAGAGAAAAATATGTGGACATCCGAGGACAAGCTAAACACCAACCTTAAAAAAAAAGATATCGTGAACAGAATGGTTTATTAATATTAGGACGAATATTTTTTTTTTTTTTTCTGGCTTTGAGGCGAAGGAGTTACCGTTACGGGAGCAGTTCCCACATACACGCTTTCGAAACTCAGCTGCAGACAATTTAGCAGCAAACCGCCTTGCGTTGTTTTTTACGAAATGGAATGAATGCCGGTCGTTCAGAAAGCAATGGAAAACTACTGAACGTAAACTTGCCAAGTGATCACAACAGCACAAAATACTGGTGTTGATGCGACGCCCTGTAAAAGATATGCAACTATGTTTTTTTTCATTAATACAAGGGAAATAATTTCATCTAGGTTGAAATCATATTTGTTTCAGCTTTAGCAATCAAGGGGAACAATTATAGATTTCACTATACTTGTACCTATAGCTATTTTGCAAGACAAGTATATGTTTATTCCTGTAACAATTGTATTTATATTTTGGACAGTATCAAGTGAATTTTACCATTATAAAATCTTTACACATTTTTGATTATTATTTGAAATTTCAGACACTAAATTGTTGTGTAATGTATATTGTTTAGTAAATTATTTATTTCTTTATCTGCTAGGCAGCGTCTGTCTAAACAGAAGTTAGGTTTACTCTGGTTTCTCTTCACAACGTATACATCTTTTACACATTTCCTCCTCACATTTTGCATTTGATTGAGTGCATGTGTTATGTCTGCTAATGTAAGCTCTGTGTCTAGTGTGTCTTTATCTGTGTCTGACAATTTTTTTGTGTATTTTAGGAATCTATTTTGTGTTTGTGTGTTGGCGGGTTCTGCTGTATATAGGTCAGTGTAGTACTGTTGGAATGTTTCTAGTATATGTACTGTCTCTGTTTGTGTGTTTCCTTGCATGTCTGTTATTGCTCCTATTTGTCTGTTGCGTTGAATGTTTTGCTCTAATGCAAGGTGCTGAGTATTGGGACTTTCTTCTGATATGTTAGTAAGTTTAGTTCGAAGGAGTGCACCGCGGAGTGTGTGTTGCTGGTGTTGTTCTAATTGTGATTCTAGTGTGTTTAGGTGTGGTGCATTCCGTTGGGTGAGACTCGTATTGTTTT
>JACEFZ010003197.1:0-82500 GCA_014155875.1 Cepaea nemoralis
GTTGGACGGAGGGAATAACAGAATCCATGGGAATGTCGATATACGAAGCCCATAACCGGGCACTCTCACGAAGTTTATACTTCACCTCGACACAGCAAGGTACAAGAGGAACATGAGGAGATGAGATGAGATGAGATTAACAAGAAATAACAGAAAGAGAAATATATTAGATGCATGGGGCAGTGCCCAACTTAAGTATAAACACAGACCACAAAGCAGTCGTTGCCACAAAAAGAACCATAAGTAGAAGAAAGCAAAGGCCAGGAAAATACATGCCATGCGAATCAGTAAACTTAAAAAAACCTCAAAGACGAGGCAGTGAGGGAAAATTATGAGAAAGAACTAACTGAAATCTTTGTAAAATTACCTATAGAAAGAAAGACAGTGGAAGAAGAATGGGAGATGTTCAAATCAAGCATTTTAAATACTGCAAAAATAACACGTGGAACCACAAAAAACGCAAAACACGGATGAAGAAAATAACAAGTTGGTGGAACGCAGAAGTAAAGAAAGTTGTAAAAGACAAAAAGGAAAAATATAAAAAGTGGTCGAATAGCAAACAGGAATGCCATTACATGGAATATACAATAGCGAGAAGACATGTGAATAGAATAGTAAAGAGGGAAAAACAGAAAGACTGGAAGGAGTATGGAGAAACTTTAAATAAAAACTACAAGGAGTCAACTAGAAACTTCTACAAAAAGATAAGTACAATGAGAACCAAAGGGGAATTCTTTGACCCAACTGAAATAATTAACAGTGAAAATGGAGAACTAATAAGTGAACAAAAACAACCCTAATAAGATGGAAACAGTACTTCGAACAACTTCTCAACATCCCATCAGATGTCACAGGAATTCAAGAAACCGACACAGATGCCACCGAAAAACTAGAACCAGACATACTGAAAGAAGAAATTATAGAAGCTGTCAGATTAGCCCCATTGAACAAATTACCAGGACAAGATGAAATATCAAATGAACTAATTAAAGCAGCAAGAGAAGTAGGAACAACATGGCTAAATATACTATTCAACCATGTTTGGGTAGAACAACAGACACCACGAGACTGGGGAAACGCTATAATTATCTCAATTTAGAAAAACAAAGGCAGCAAAAGAGACTGCACACAATATAGAGGCATTTCACTGTTGAGTCATAGTGGGAAATATGTTGCAAAATTCTTGAGAAAAGATTACGAACTACTATAGAACCCCAGCTAAGCGAAACACAACTTGGATTTAGGAAAAACAAAGGATACACAGATGCCATATTTGCTCTTATAGAAAAATCAATCGAATTCAATGAAACACTCCATTTAGCCTTTGTCGACCAAGAAAAGGCATTTGATAGAGTAGATAGAAACAAGCTGTGGGGAATCCTTAAAAAATATGGAGTGAGTACACATCTAACAAACCTATGTAGAAGCTTATACAACAACAGTGAATGCATAGTGAGAGCAACTGGAGGACGCTCAGAACCCTTCACCATAAGATCTCTGTCAACAACTCAACTGACAGGCATCATCGGGTACTTCTGGCACACCATACAAGAAAACTTGCAAGTCGTGTGCGAGGAAATTAAATGGTACATTTATTGCCGTTGGCTCGCTACAAGCAGTGAACAGTCGCTATTGAAACACACAACATACAGCCACAGTATTATCTATCACGAGCTGCTACCCCTATGCTAACTTTCTACACAAATAAACACAAATACCCCTATCGCTACTCTAACGAGGTGAACACTACAAGTCCCGTCCGGCCGTCTGCCAATCTTTCATTCCCTCCTCACACACCACGGGGATTGACCTTCACCTTGGTGCGTGTTGCCTCACATGGCACGCTGATGGCAGACGTGGTACGTTGAGTGTATACTCAACTTCTCTGTGGCTACCACGAGGCGTGATGTTATCGTGCTTAGAGTGCTAACTCTCTGAACACCGCCTGCGTGTCTCATGAGGGAATGGTCACCCAACTCTTATTACCTCATCTCCCATGCCCTTCCCTCGGGCACCGTATCCCCTCCTGGTCTCTTCATGATTGACTGCTCTTCCTGGCGCAGGGGATGCGGTCGAGTCTTTGACACACACCCACCCCTCCTGTGTTGCGTCATCAACTTTCACTCATTGGTTGTGACGCAAGAGGTTATAAAAAATTAGTGTCTCTAATTTTTGTCAAAGACTCTAGGTAACCTGGTTTTGGGTAAAGTAATAGACTTCTACTGACTATTGTCACAATGTAGCAAAACTTTACGTGGCTACTGGCAATCGCCACAAACTTGTCTGGTTGGCGTGAGCCCTCTTCTCACATGCTATATTATATTTATTAGAGGTATGTCTGAACCGGACCGTTGTCTTATAAGACCTGCCCTCACATAGTAAATTAACTTACTACCCATACAAAGTTGACTTTCTTAGGGTCAACACATGAATTGCTTCATGTCCCCCATATAATATTTAACAACCATTATACAAGAGTGTGTGCGACAGGCTTTACCTACATCGCTTCCGCGTGTAAAGTTCTATTGCACTGTTAAGATAGTTCTTCGTTGTCTATTATGTCCCCTGACTCGAAGTTATCTCCTTTTGATCTACAAAAAGTGTATGTAATTTATATGTTTGTTTTTCTGGTTGTTTGCGTGTTTGGATGTAATTAACTTACTAATCTAACTTCTAAACTATGTTTCTAAGTCCTATGTGTATGTATGTTAGTTTTTTAAGTGTCATAATTTGGTTAAATGCGGCCACAAACAGGTGCATAACACTAATTCGTGACTACATTCCCTTGTTATGAAACTGAAAATACTGTAATCTAAGTTCTAAACTATATTGCAGACACACATTCATACTAGCACATTTTCACTAACGAAAACCAACACTAACACAGACAAATATTAAAATTCGAACCAGGCAGCAGAAGAATTCGCTGACCAATCTCACTCTCTTCCGTCTATTTTCCATTCGCTCTCACTTTCACACTTCTGTCACACTGCTTTCACCCTTACTTCTGTCACACATCTATTATCCTTGCACACTAATTCTTCTGATTATTTAAACACCTTGGAGTGACACTGTACAGGTTTGGCTCAGTTTGAGATGGTTGAGCCTCATGATGGTGCGAAAGTTGTTGCACGAGTCATGTATTTACAATATATTTACCTGGATGAGAAAGGGATGATGGTTTGTCCCCTTGGTCTCATCATCCACTATATTACACTAACCTAGCACTCTACATTCTAACCTACTAATACTACTTCTATAAATAAATATATAATGTGTTAACTAAATTTTTTGTCATGTTAATTATATGATATGTTTATGTTAATCGTTATGTTTATCTAATCTAAGGGAAGTAATTTCACTATTTAAATGTAATGGATGTGATGTGAGTTATGTACCTTAATTACAAATTATGTAATTTTCTAAATACTATGCTAAATAATGTTTTTACATGTATGAGTGATGTTCTTAATCTAAATGGTGTAAATGATGTATGTTCACTTATCTACTCTTTTTAACCTATGCTGATGTAAAATGATGATACTAATAAATGGTAATGTTTAATAGATGGTATGGTTTCATGAAGATGGAATAAACTAAAATAAACTGAAGGTAAATTAAATGTAATAATCTAAATGGTACTATTCTTATCATAATTTTATTTTAGCTTGTAATTAACTATTGTCATATCTCAACTAATATTTTAAGTTATAATCACTGTAATAGCTATTCTATTAAAATAAATGAGAACTATTATATTTCCCTAACCTACATCTATTTTGTCATTATCTTAAAATATTATATTACATATCACATTAAGTTTATATACATGTTATTCAGTTTCCACAGGTTAGTAGTTGCCTTCATGTTTGTACATTGCTTGTATAGGCATAATATATCTACACACTTTGCCTGGGTATCTGAAATACTTTGCACAGTCATACTAGTGTTCTATCGGTAGTGCACGTGTAGAGTTCGCTGGTGTCGTAGCTCAGCCTTTTCGTGTCTGTAATTAAGCACTGTTCTGACACTGTTTTCTGCGTTTCACATAAATGATACACCGGAATGGAGCTTAGTTGGAAACGATCTGTCCTTGTTCACACGGTGATATTTACGTTCTGCAGCACAGTTCTTGCCTTAATGTCAACGGACACATGATAGTTCACTGTTCTTGGTACATGATTAAGCATATACTGTCGATGTATATGTACCCTATTTTACATAGAATAATATAATGTATTCATGTACTAACTATCACTCTACATTTATATGTGGGATTTCAGGTATTTCTACCCCAGATGGTCTACTAAGGGTATCAGCCAGAATGTTCTCTTTACCCTTGATATGTTCTATACTAAATGTATAGTTTTGTAAAATAAGAGACCACCTGTATATCCGGTCATTTCGATGCACACCACTCTGGATGACCGTGATGGGAGAATTGTCGGTCTGGACAATGAAGTGCACACCCGCCAGAAATCGATGGAGCTTCCTCACCGCATAGATGACGCTTAGGGCTTCCAACTCTGATATAGAATATCTGGACTCGGCAGGTGTGATCTTACGGCTCACGTAGCAAATCGGATGGAAGATGCCATCATAAAATTGGCCTAGGACTGCAGCGATGGAGATCCTGCTGGCATCTGTCCTAAGATAATAAACGAGCCTCGGGTTAGGCAAGCGAAGGATTGGTACATTACTAAAAAGAATTTTCAATTTTGACAATGCAGAAATTAATAATGCATCTTTCACATCCAATTTTACAGATGCTTTTAAAACATTGGAAAATACACTTGTAATTTCCGCTAAATTTGGAATAAATTTACTATAGTAGTTTACTAATCCCAGAAGGCTTCTGACCTGTTTTTTCGTGGTCGGAATGGTCAGATTCATAATTTTTGTAATAATCCTATTGTCAGTCTTCAGTTGACCTTGAGAGATGACATGACCCAAAAATTCAATTTCTTTTAGGCCCAATTCAACTTTGCTCGGTTTGACAGTGAGACCGAAGAGTCGCAACCTGTCAAAGACATGTCTGAGTTTCAGTAAGTGTGTTGTCCAGTCTTCAGTATGGACACTTATATCATCTATATATGTCACAGTATTCGTCACTCCATGTAATAGATCTCTAGTTAAGCGCACGAAAGTGGCAGGAGCATTTCGAAGACCGAAAGGAAGAAATCGCCACTCGTATAGTCCTAAAGGTGTTGAAAACGCAGTAAGATGCATAGATTGAGCCTGCATAGGGACCTGCCAATATCCCTTAGTGAGATCTAATTTTGAAAAGATTTTAGAAGTAGACATGTCCAAGATAAGATCTTCGCAGGAAGGAATAGGTTCTGCGTCGATCTTAGTGATGTTATTGAGTTTTCGATAGTCTACGCACAGACGAATTGTGGAATCCTTCTTCTTAACTAGGACGATTGGAAAAGAGTACTCAGATGTAGACTTTTGGATAATCCCACTAGCTTCTAAATTAAGAATTTCCTTATTTAGATTTTCCCTATAGCTGAGTGGGATAGAGTACGGCCTGCATTTAATCGGCTTAGAGTCCGAAAGAATAATGGAGTGTTCGATTCTGTCCGTCCTACCTGGGATGTCAGAGAATAGGTCTTTGTATTCAGTAACTAATTTCACTAATTGTAGTCGTTGAATGTCTGTTAGTCCCTGATCTATATGTATACTGTCCAATGTCGCAGTTTTGTCTACAATGGGAACGGGTAGTTACATTCCGTCATCGTCTATCTGATTCAGTACGGTGGTGGTACTAAGTGCGTATTCTGTTAATTCACTAGGTGGATTGCCATTGTCGGAACTGCCAGTCTCGCTAACTAGTGTAGTTGCGTTGTGTATGTCTGTCGTCTGATCACTAGGTGTTGGTGCACTCTGTTGGTCTGTCACTACTTCTGTCTCTTGTCTTGAAAAGTAAGGTTTCAACATGTTGACATGGAATATCTTTAAGTGTCCGTTTATCGATATTTCATAGTCAACATCTGAAATCCCACGTACCACCTTGAATGGCCCTTGCCATGAAGTCAATAGTAAATTTCTTTTGTCTGGAAGTAGCAAGAGTATGTCTTGATCTGGTTCAAGTTCAATTGTTCTTGCCCCTTTGTTGGCATATTGGCGGTAGATTTGACCCTTCCTCTCCAAAGCTGCCTTAGCTATAACACACGATTTCATGATCTTGTCTCGTGTTTCTGTCACCATTTCATAAGGTGTTTTAGGGGTAGGAATTTCTATAGAATTCGTTATTACCTGATGGTAAATGGTTAGGGGTCCACGTGGGTTAGCCCCGTAAACTAATTCAAACGGTGAGAAACCCGTGCTTGAATGGGGAATCTCCCGATAGGCGAACAGCACTGTTGGTAACAGTGTATCCCAATCAGCTAGGTTTTCTGCTGTCACCTTAGCCAGCATGTGCTTTAGGTCACCGTTAATTTTCTCAACTATTCCATTGCTGGCTGGATAGTATGCTGTAGTAAAATGTTGCTTAATGCCTAACATTTTTGTAAGGGCTTGCGTTGCAGCCGATATGAACTGAGTTCCACGATAGGATAAAATGGTCCGTGGGAATCCGAATCGTGAGAACAGGTGTAGAAATACGTTGGCAACGTCTTTGGAGGTGATGTATTTCAAAGCTACTGCCTCAACCCACCTTGTACATAGGTCGTCCATTGTCAATATGAAGCGATTTCCTTTGCTGGACACCTGGTTTAGGGGTCCAACAATATCTACCGCCACACTCTCAAATGGCCTAGAAGCCAGTGTAGAAGGTTGTACTTCAGCTGCAGGATGTTTACCCTTGCGTACTAATTGTTGACATACATTACAAGAACGACAAAATAATTTTATATCATTGCAAAAACCTGGCCAATAGAAATGAGCCTGAATTCTGGCCCTGGTTTTATCATATGCAAGATGGCCAGCAAACGGTGACTCATGTGCAATCTTTAGCACAGTTAGACGATGTTGTTCAGGTAACACCGTTTGCTGAATCTCATGGTTACCAGTAGTATAATATCTAGTTAAAATGCCATTATTAAGTCTAAAAACCCATGAGGCATTTTTGGTCACTTTGGCTTTATCTTTTAATAATTTCAAGTATGGAGACACACTAGAATCAGCTTTCTGCTGTTCTATAAATTTCTGTCTGCTGGTGTCATCTGTGCCAGTTGGAGAAAGCAACA
This sequence comes from Cepaea nemoralis, assembly GCA_014155875.1. NCBI lineage: Eukaryota > Metazoa > Mollusca > Gastropoda > Stylommatophora > Helicidae > Cepaea > Cepaea nemoralis. The sequence continues at coordinate 7,191 of JACEFZ010003197.1, forward strand.
GGAGTCTCTCATCTTGTAGTGTGTCTTGATGTTTCACACTGTCTGCTCTTGTTGTTGCATTAGCTGCATTCAATTTCTCCCATGCAACTATTTCATCCCTAGTACATTGTTTCAGTTGGGGTAAGCACCCCAAAATTAAATCAGTACAAGGGTTGTCAAGTATTGCACAAGTAAAGGTACCCGAAAGAAAAGGAGTATTAATGTGGGCTTTTGCCAAAGGGTAGATCTCAACGTTACCCGAAAAGGTTCGGCATTTCACAGTGTCACCTGTGTAATCACCCGGACTCACTAGTTCTTTTCGAAGACCAATAAGGGTGCTGCCACTATCCAGCAAACATTGGCATGGTACATTATTGACCATTGCATTGTGGAACACCAAATTGCCTCTGGAGGCTAGTGCTGCGTTTACATTCTCAGATGAGAAAGGTACTGTATGTCCACATTCCAGTTTTCCGTCTGCATGGAACTGGTGACATCGTTCACAGCTGTCAAAGCTTAACATATCGTTTGCACCACACACATCTTCAGAATGTCTAAATGGTAATACATTTTTAACATCACAATCAATCTCTCTATCAATCTCTCTATTACTAACAGAAGATGTATTAATCAAAATAGCACTGTTGGCTTTCATACGTTGGCGGCCCAGGCACTTATTTGAATAATGGCCGTAGCTGGAACAGAAAAAGCATTTGACCGCACGCCTGTATGCAGTTCTTTTATGTTGTTGCTTCTTAATGACATCTTCCAAATGTGCCGGATAGTTAGGCGCTTTATCGCACATAGCAGAAGTGTCATGAAAAAATTGACAGTATATGCATTTGGATATTTTCCTGTCTTTCTGATTGATTTTCTGAACTGGTTTTCTATTCTTTTGATAGTTTTTTGGTTGGTCTTTCACACAAGAAGCTATCTCAGAGTCATTTGAGGTCCTAAAAATATCTCTGTTTGCAGAAAAATATGCCGAGCCTTTTTTTTTCAAATTGCTGTATGTTCTCAATGTCTGACTGCAGCAAAAACTTAGCAAAAGGAGATGGTATAGTGGACATAACTTTGTCCATAGCAATTAAATTTTTCAATCTATCAAAGTCTTTACCTATGTTTGCTGCTTTAAGCCACCTGTTTAGTACACTCTGCACATTTGAAAAATAATCTATAAAAGTTTCACTAGGTTTAGGTTTTAAATTTGAGAACTGAACCTGATACCCAGGGGCATCAAGTAAAAAGTGCTGCATAATCCTATCATGGATGTATTGATAGCTAGATCTAAGCTCAATAGGGATAGATTCTATTACTTTAAGGGGCTCACCACTAAGATTCTTCATATACATTGGAGCCCACATCTCTAATGGAACTTGGTGATATTTAAACAGATACTCTACATTATCTGTCCAGGCTGCTATGGAATCTTCTTTACAATATGGTTTGATAATGTTTTTGTATTTATTGAACTTATTTTCCTCTTGTTGCCTTTTTAGTTTAGTGGCAGCGATCTCTGCGCGTGAGTCTACCTCTATACGTTTCATCTTTAACCGTGTCTCGGCTTCTGCCTGTATTTGTTTTTCCATTTCATCTAATTGCTTTTGCCTTAAATCTAAGTCTTTTTGTTTTAATTCTTTTTCCTGGTCTAATTGCTTTTGTTTTAATTCCATATCCTGCTGTAACTGTTTCAGTCTAATTTCTCCCTCTTTTATAAGATCAGCTAGAGTAGCCATGATGTTGAGTAATGCTTGCGTTGACCTACCTTGGTTTGTTTATTTCCCTCTTTATCTACAATGTTATCTATTTGTTCCTCGTTAAGGAATATTAATTCTATTTCCAGTTTATGTGTTGCACAAAATTCTATGTTGGAATCTCAGAACAAAACCATTATGATAGTGTATTACAAGCTGAAAAAAAAAGAGATGCACTATTAATCACAATGCATGCCAAAAATATAGGTATACTCAACTTAATGTTCCCGAGAATCAGGGAACGTAAGCTCCGTTGACACCGGTCACCTTATTTGGTACTTCAGGTGGAGACACGTTTCGTAAGTAGAACACTATATTTGGCACACCGGCGTCAGTACTCAGCTGTTGTTCGCCCTCTGATATGCAGGGCAGCAGTAAACACGCCTACTGCACGATATGATTTACTCGACAACTAAGGACAATGACTTAGACAATGACAGACTCACGAACAACCAGAATATGTATTAATTAAATTTAATGTCAATGTCCTGTCTTTGTTCTAACAGTAATTGCCTTTCGTTACTAGCCTAGTTAATTTCTGTTAGCGTTGTGCAGCCAAGTCTCATCTGCTCGGCAAAAAAAATTATTCCATCGTGACGGTAAACAAAGAGAAAGTAGAACCAAAAATATGAATAACTGTTTTTAAATGAATAAAAATAACATAATAATGTTTAAATAAATAAATATATTCATTTAGTAATTCAAATAAATAAATAATAAACGATATAAAGCACAGATTCAAGCGGGCAGCCGTTAAACGATCTTGTACACACTCGATTGCTTTATGCTAATGACGCAGACCAACTGTTTGTCAATCACTCCACGTCACAGCGTTATTTACAGCACAGTGCTATTTTTAGTTTCCAAAAATCGATATTGTCGGCTGGCGGTGTATCGCTCCGCCCTGAATCATGTTTGGTGCTTATTCAAGAATAAATTGGTAAATACATAAATAAATATAAGAAAACAAGATTATTAATACTTACAGCTTTGCAGAATACTTGATTTCACTAAATAAACACAATTAAACACTATATTTCGTCACGATAGGCATATTTCTAGCCCGCAAATTGCACTCGTTTGCACAAATTACCGTCACTACAAAAATTAAACCCTAGTCCAGAGCCCCTGGATGAGTGGATTAGCTTGAACTTACGTTCAAGCTTCACTTCTGACACCACAATCACCCTTGCCTGTCAACAACTCAACTGACAGGCATCATCGGGTACTTCTGGCACACCATACAAGAAAACTTGCAAGTCGTGTGCGAGGAAATTAAATGGTACATTTATTGCCGTTGGCTCGCTACAAGCAGTGAACAGTCGCTATTGAAACACACAACATACAGCCACAGTATTATCTATCACGAGCTGCTACCCCTATGCTAACTTTCTACACAAATAAGCACAAATACCCCTATCGCTACTCTAACGAGGTGAACACTACAAGTCCCGTCCGGCCGTCTGCCAATCTTTCATTCCCTCCTCACACACCACGGGGATTGACCTTCACCTTGGTGCGTGTTGCCTCACATGGCACGCTGATGGCAGACGTGGTACGTTGAGTGTATACTCAACTTCTCTGTGGCTACCACGAGGCGTGATGTTATCGTGCTTAGAGTGCTAACTCTCTGAACACCGCCTGCGTGTCTCATGAGGGAATGGTCACCCAACTCTTATTACCTCATCTCCCATGCCCTTCCCTCGGGCACCGTATCCCCTCCTGGTCTCTTCATGATTGACTGCTCTTCCTGGCGCAGGGGATGCGGTCGAGTCTTTGACAATCTGGATTACGACAAGGTTGTGTCCTGTCCCCTCTCTTGTTCATAATATATAAGACAAAATATGTAAAGAAACCAGCCAATCAGAGACCACAAGAACACCGCATGACGAGAACACAGAAGAAGAAACATCTGCAAATCTAACCATTAGAGAACTCCTGTTTGCGGACGAACAAGCACTAATAGCAAAATCAGAAGCTGAATTACAAGACCACATGAATAGTCTAAACAAAATGTGTAGGGAATATAACATAAAGAAATAAGAAATAATTGTGTGAAGGCAAAAGAATTAGATTCTATTAAAGATAAAAAAAAAAAATATGCACAAATAAATCAATGAGATCACAGGAAGAAAGATCAGAATAAATACAGGGTGTTTAACATTTTTAAAAGTTAGTTAGTTAGTTAGTTAGTCGACAGATCATCCTCGTTGCACATCGGACCATTCAGTCCATAAGTGCTCGGATCCCCTCCTCAGCAAATCCCGCAGCGTGTAGCGGCTAACGACGCCAGTTCTGTGTTGGTTTATCAATCTTCTTTGGCTTCCTGCGTAGTGTTCTTGTTTGGCCACCCCTCTTTTAATTTGTTGCTCTCGCAGTCTGGCCATTGTTGTAGATTCACAGTCATCACTTGGTTCTTGCAAAAGTCTCACTTCTCGTAGAGCATTCAGAATGTCAGCCTGGTCCATGGCGCGTCCGCCCTCCACAGTAGCCTCACCTGCGAGCTTGTCAGCCCGCTCATTTCCTTGTACTCCCGCATGACCTGGCACGAAGATGAAACTAATCTTTGCCAGCCGAGACCGCTCCAGAGGCAGCAACCATTCTCTTCGGATCGACCCCTCCTCTATCCTCTTGATCATGTTCATTGAGTCGCTAAGGAAACAAGCCCTAGTGAATGTCTGTGTCTCGAGCCATGTTATTGCTTTACTTACTGCCATGACTTCCATGGTCAGGCTACTTGTGGTTTCAGTGAAAGCACCAGAGTCCTCCTTCACAATTCTCCCTCCGGCCCGAGCTGTAAAGGCCCATGAGCTTCTCACATGTCGGACGACCGACCCATCTGTGTAGATGACCGCGTCACTGTCTAGCGAATTCTCGAAAATCAACGCTTGTACTTCAGCCTCCACAGCAGCCGGATTTTCTTGTCTGCATTTTCTATCTAGTTGGATGCAAACTGAAAAGGATGTGCAGAAGTCTGTTGGCACTTGCACCCACTCCTCGCCAGGTTCTAAGTCCTCAAGTGAACACACCTGTTGAAGAATGTCTTCGGCTTGACCCATCCACGACCGTCCTCTTTTTAACCTGCTGCCCTTCACCTTCCTAATTTCACTATGCAGTGGATGCTGTGTGTTTGCGTTAATTCTGAGGTAGGCGCGTGCCCTGCAAACTTGCATTCTCTCTTCAATGGTTGGAAAATCAAGAAGGTAGCGCATCGCCCTGCATGCTGTATCTCTTGTACATCCAAGAATAATGCGCATAGCTTCATTCTGTATCCTTTCCATCCTTTCTATCTGCTTATGGCTGAGAGTCAGGATTGCCATTGCATACTCCAAAACAGACATGACCAGCCCCTCGTACAGAAGATATAGATGGCGCTGCTCACAGTTTGCTGCCGCCATCACCCGCATCGCTGCCAAGCCCCGCTTGGCCTTTGTTATCACCTGGTCTATGTGCACATTATAAGCAAGGCTTCGATCAAACCGTATCCCCAGGTAATTCATTGCCTGCGTTCTTTCCACCGTCTCTGAACACAGCATTACAGTTGGTGTTGGATTGTTGACAATATGATTATTCAACGAGAACCAAGTCACTGTTGCCTTTGTTGGGTTGACCATTGCCCCAGCTTCATCACACCAAGTACTTATGCGATTGAGTTCGGTTTGTAGTTCCACAGCAACCTCCTCTCTATCCTTACCCTGACGATACACTAAAACATCATCGGCATATGACAATGTCCTGCCAGGTCCAGTGATCTGCTCACTGGTGATTCTCACTGTGTAGGCGTTGAACAGTACCGGAGATAATGGTGATCCCTGTGGTAGGCCAGGATATATTGTTGTTGGTTCCGAAGTCCAACTGCCACATCTAAAAACTACTTTCCGTTGGAAGAGGGCTGCAGCGATCCAACTAAGGAGGAATGGACTTACGTTTAGTTCAAGAAGCTGAAACATTAAAAAATCCAGTGGTACTCTGTTGTATGCGTCCTCAAGATCAATCGCTGCAGCAACAGTTTCAGTGCCTGAGTGGAAACCTTCATAGACATCATGGGCAAAGACTGCTGCATTGGTCCAGGTTTCTCTTTTTGGACGGTACCCACCCAGGGTAGGTGGGAAAACACCTTGCCTCTCTAGTTGGCTTGATATTTTCCTGGCAATTACCTTCTCCAGCAGCTTGCCTACTGTATTCTGCATGGTTATAATTCGATATCCCTGAATTTTTTTGTGGTCTTTGTCAGGCTTCGGCAAGGGAATCAGATAGCTATGTAACCATTCCTCCTTGATGCTAGCACTCCCTATACTGTTGTTGTACATGTCTGCTAGTTTCTCTAGCTCATTGTCGGTACACCTATTTATGTCGTCGTATCTTATGCCATCAGGACCTGGAGCACTGTTTTTTGATCGTCGAAGCACAGCCTTGATTTCTTTCACTGTCACTGTGTCTTCATCCGAAGTGTTCTGGGCCTTGCATCTGTCTGAGGTGACCTCCTTGGCCAGATTCCGGCCTCCCATGTCTGTCTGGTTGCTCTGCCCAAGGTAGCGTTCAAAGAGGGCTTTGCCCTTGTCCTCATCAGTCCTCTGCCAGATGAGGTCAGCACCTTGGAAGTCAGAAATGCTCTTATTCTTGACTACCCCACTCATGCTTTTATGTAGTCGCCAGAACAATTTCAGTGACTTGTCTGTGCTTACTCTTTGACACACCTCTGCCCATTTTTCGCTTTTAACCACCTTGACCAGTTTTTTTAAATAGCTTACTTTTGTGTGCATCTCTCTTTCTAAGTGCAAGCAGGGACTAGGATGACCAGCTCTGTTCTTCTTGGCATTTTGCCATCTCCTTACAGCACTACGCTTATCCACCCAAGCCTTCTCCACCTCGAAACTCCACCACGGTGGCTGCTCCCAGCTTTTTCTCCTGCCCTGAAACGTTCTGCGCTTGTCACGTCTTATTTTGCTCACCACATCTTGCCCTGTACTGTCATACTGGAACGTCTTTACCTTTAGCTTGTGCTGCCTGGTTCTGCCTTTCTCCACCAATATGCTGCAAGGGTGGTGGTCGCTGCCATGGTGTCCTAGGACACCCCATCTACACACTGTAGTGAGTGAAGGTGAAACTAGCGCCAGATCAATAGCACTGTCCTCATCGCCTGGACGGCTTGCTGTCCTGGTGACACAGCCACTGTTGATACAAACCAGGTCGATGGTTTCCAGTGCAGTCTCGAGCTCCTCCCCTTGTGTATTGGAGGAAGTGTTTCCCCATGATCTGCCTTTAGCGTTGAAGTCACCACAGAAAATAACATTTCTCTCGTGGCCTAATATGCCACTTAAGCACTGCCACTTCTGGGCGTCCACACTCGCATTGCGGGCATAAACATTAACCAACACGAATGGTATACTGGAATGAACTCTCAACGCCTGTATTTGTATATCGTCACTGTCCCAACTGGACATGTCTAGCTCTGACACCACCATGCTGTCGCGAACGAGAATCGCCGTTCCCAGATGTCGTCTGTTGTAGAAACATTTGAAGCCGGCAATTCGGAGTAGCTGATCGCCCAGTCTCGTCTCCTGGAGTGCTACAATGTCGTTCCTGTAAACTAGGGTTTCTAAAATAGAGCCCCGTTGTTTTACACTGGCACAGTTCCAATATAGAATACGGATGTTCCTGAGTCCTAGACGGTGACACTTGAGTCTAAAACGTCTCAAACCCCCGCGCTTACCTTGCTTCTTTGTCCCTGCGCGGCTACCACGCCGCTTCGTTATGTTGACTGTTGATCGCTCGGAAAGAAGACGTTCTTCCGCCATGTTGAAAAAACGTAAACACAGACTGCTGATAACCACACACGCTGCTGAAAATTCACTCAAGGATGGCTTCGCTCGATGCACGAACTCCGTAGCACCCGCGCAGATCTTGAGTAGAAACTCCTGGTTTTACATCCTGGCACACCAATTACACGCAAGAGATGAATAAATCCATCCCTTACGCGAAAAAGTTAACGAACACAAAACAACACGACCGTCCGTCGCCATCTTGAAACCGGAAGTACCCCGGTAACATTTTTAAAAACAACAGGAAATATATTATTGGAGGAAGATGATATAATGAAGAGGTGGAATGAGTATATAAGAGACTTATATGGTGGGAGAAAGGGCAGATTTAACAGAAGAAGGGAATTTAGAATGTCCATCTGTTCTAAAAGAAGAAGTTGATGACACTATCAGGCATATGAAGAAAGGAAAAACAGCTGGGTCAGATGGAATCACAGTAGAAGAATTAGAAGTAATGGGAGAAGTTGGAGTAGATATATTAACCAAAATGTTGAATGATATTTACAGCAGTGGATATACATACCAAGCGATATGTTGACATCTGTATATATACGTTTTTTTTTTTAATGTTGCATATCCCTTGCAGGACGTTGCAGTCAACACCAGCATTTTTCAGCTGCTCTTGATGTACTAGGCAAATTATACGTTCAGTAGTTTGCCATTGCTTTCTGAACGACCGGCTCCCATACCAACAAGTTATAATACAACGCGAGACGGTCTGCTGCACAAATCGGTCGCTGCTGCGTCTCGAACGCCTGGTAAGCGGCTCACGAACCGCGTTCGCAAGCCCTTGGCAACGGAGAGCGGCTGTATTTATAGCTATACCAAAAAGACCAGGAGCAATTGAATGTGAAGATGTTCGTACAATTAACCTCATAAACCATGTCACTAAGCTTCTACTCAGAATTATAATGAGAAGAACAAGGAAGAAAATAAAAATGGAAATTGGTGAAGAACAATATGGAGTTGTGGAAGGAAAGGGTACAAACAATGCAATATATACATTACGAACACTATTAGAAAGATCAGTAGAGACAAAGAAAGACATATATTTGTGCTTCATAGATTATTCTAAGGTATTTGATAAAGTAAAACATAAGAACTGATTAAAATGTTGCAAGATATAAACATTGATGGGAAAAATCTCAGAATAATAAAAAATATTTACTGGAACCAAATAACAGCAATTAAAATGGGAAATAAAGAAGAAAATTATGAACACATAAAGTTGGAAGTAAGACATGGATGTGTTTTGTCACCGGATCTCTTCTCCCAATATACCTTAGTAATAATGAGAAAGATCAAAGAAAAGCCATAAATAATATTCGGAGGTTATAACATAAATAATATACGCTATGCAGATGACACAGTATTGATAGCGGATAATGCAACAGATCTACAGTCGTTGAACATTGTAGTAACAGAGAGTGCAAAGAAAGGACTCTCCTTCAATATCAAGAAAACAGTAACAATGGTGACATCAAAGAAACAGGTGACACCCAAATGTGAAAAAAGAGATAGAAGGGAAAATTCTTCACCCCGTGGATAGTTTTAGATATCTAGGGACATTATGCCCTTTGCAGAACTTGGCTCCCATAACAATCTTCCGGAAAACCTCTCTAACATAAGCAAGATGTCCCGCATCCGATACACCCATCTGGAGATCATCCGCCACATCCTAAACCCATCTTCTCTTTGGTCTTCCTCTTCCTCTCTTCCCAGGCATATACCCCTCCTTTATTGTTCTCTCCAAACTTTCATGACGTTTCAGGTGACCAAAATATTCCAATTTTCTTTGTTTTATTGCCTTTAATAGCCAACCCTCTTCAATATTTATCTCTTGAAGAATGAATGCATTTGTTGTTTTCTTTACCCAAGATATTCTTAGAACCCGTCTATAGCATGTGTATTCAACGGCATTTATGCGCTGTTCAGCTTGTTTAGTAAGGGTCCACGTCTCACAGGCGTATGTTGCAATGGGAAAGATGCATGCTCTTAAAAATATAATGTTTGTAGTTCTATCTTATCCCACTCCATAATTTATTCAGTTGTTTTAGTCTTTGAAGAGGAAATGATAGTCGTCGTTTAATTTCTTTCATTCTGTCACCATTGTTGGTAATTAATGATCCAAGATATTAGAAATTTTCCACCGCCTCCAATCTTTCCTCATTAACATATATTTCTTTCTTCATATTAGTTTTATCTGTATGCATTATCTTTGTTTTTGCTATGTTCAGATATAAGTTGTGATGTTCACTATTTAGGGTTGAGGTTATTAAGTTTTCTATACCATTCTGTGATGTGGGTAGCAATACTGTATCATCAGCATATCGAATCTCTGGTATTTAATGACCACCAATACTTAGGGCATCATATTGCTCCCTGGTTATATCATCTCTGACATTTCTCATTTTGTTTTCGGCATACAAGTTAAACAAATAGGGAGACAGTACATATCCCTGACGGACTCCTTGCTTGATGTCTAACCAATCTGATGTCTCGCCATCTGTTCTAACCTCTGCTTGTTGATCTAGATAGCGCATTTTTATAAGTTATACTACATGTGATGGAAAGCCCATATTCCTCATGATTTCCCAAAGTTTCTGATGTTGTAAACAGTCAAATACCTTTCAATAATCCACAGAACATGAAAATATGTTTACATTAAATTCTCTGCACTTCTCTATTATTAAACGCATGTTGAGTGTGTGATCTCTTGTTCCTCTTCCTTGTCTAAATCCAGCTTGAACCACGTTAATCTCTTCTTCCACTTTCTTACGATGTCTTCCCATTATGATTTTTAATAGAATTATACTTGCATGACTGATCAGGGCAACAGTTCTATAGTTGGTGCATAATTTCAGGTTGCCCTTTTTTGGTATTGGAATGAAGAAAGTTCTCTTCCAAACTTTTGGCCATGTACCATATTTCCATATCTTTTTACATAATGCGTCATCGATTATTATGATTTCTTCCCCTCCCGCTTTAATTAGTTCAACTGGTATCTCATCACATCCTGGCCATTTACCTTTCTTCAGGTTCTTTATTGCCCATGCAATTTCATCTAATGAGGGTTCAGGTTCTGTCTTTGCTGTCATTGGTTCATGTATATCCTTCATATCCTCACAGTCATTCATATCATACATTCCACTGCAGTATTCCTGCCATCTTTCTAGAATGTGTCTAGATTCTGTTAAGGTATTTGCCAACTTGTCACAGATAACATTTAATTGAGGTTGAACATTTCTTGTCAGTAACTTCTTTCTTGGAATGTAAATGAACAAATTCGGAAGAGAGTGGAAGCAACAGAGATGTTGTTCCTTAGACGAATGTTGCAAATTCCTTAGACTGCCAAAGTAACTAATAACAAATGCATGAAAGAGGCTAATAAAACTAGAACATTATATACAGCAATAAGAAAGAGACTGTCATGGACTCAATTATATTAACATTCGGCAAGCCATGATTTTGGCTTTGATGTTAATTGTCAGGATCTTACTTCCAACTTGACAATGGCTCGTGTCTTCTGACAGGGAGTGAAACACAATCATACACTACGAATGATTGTACGAAACACACGGTCACATAACTGAAAACAATTTAATCACATTCTTCAGATAATGCAGCGCTCACAAACTAGCGGCATTCTCATTTTCAATTACGTATGAACAAATCTACAAGATCATCAATGCATACAATAGCATACTTTCAGTCTCCACAGAGCATACAAGCTTTCGTCCATCAAGCATGGAATAATACATTAAATACAAGCCACTTTCTCCCACTTTTGCCAGTCTCATAGTCGTCCGCAGGCTCCCAGCCAGGTTTCGTGTTGGCCCGGCTTTTGGGTTCTCGTGTGCTTCGTGCGCCACGCTGACCATTGGCCACTGCGCAGTTGCTGCTAGTTGAGTTCACATTCGTCCTTGTTCGTCGCCTTCCAGGCGCGGGCGAGTGAGATTCTGATAGTAATGATAGTCTTTCCTTAACTCAATTGGAATGGTTTCTATGACTTTCAGGGGTTCTCCAGAAAGACTTCTCATGTATATGATGTTCCAGTCTGAAACTGGTACCTGGTAATGCTCCATGATGGTTTCAAAATTCTGGGACCAGGCTGATATGCAGTCACCAGTAGTGAAATTTTTGACAATACCTTGGTATTTCTTATACTGGTTTTCTTTTTCTTTGGTTTCTAATTTTCTAATTTCTTTCTTAGTATCAGCCTCAATTTCTAATTGTTTCAATTTGAACTGCATTTCTATTTCTTTTCTTTTAATTTGTGCGTTGATTTCTGTTTCTCTAATTTTGGCCTGGTTATCTAGCTCAGCTTGTTTATTTCTAGCATCAAGCTCAGCTTTCTTCAGCTCTGATTCAGCTTGTTTGTTTTTTTTTAGCATCAAGCTCAGTCTGTTTATTTTTAGCACCAAGCTCACCCAGCTTTCTTCAATTCTCTCTCTGCTGCCCTTTCCTCTCTTTCTCTAGCATTTTCTTCTAATTGAACCTGTTCTGCATATTTCGTCTCACTGCATTTAGATAAATCTTCTCCTGTTAAACCTAGTTTTAGGCCTGACTCTATGAAGTCGTGTAGAGTGGCCATGATAGTTTCAAAAATGCGTTAACAATAGCACACACAAAATTACAGTAAATGATCACATTCAATCAATACAATACGCAATCAAATGTAGTACATATATCATTTGTATATTGTGAAAAAAATTACAGGAAGGGCCTGAAATCTTACAAAAATATGTAAAGAAATACTTAGCTGCCTATAACGTTCGGAGCTTGTGATGTACTTCGATATCTGCACTCGGAGGCAGGTCGGTACTTTACGGATTGGAATAAAACTTCGCTTTGTCTGTAAACCCGGAGACAAATCTGTTTGCTGGGGAAAGAAAAATGTTAGTAGATGTTCGACTCTGTGGTGTATGCGAGGTCGGTTACTTGTGTATAGGTTTGTATGCAGTCAAGTATGGATGTGAGTTTGTAATGTCGTTGTCGTCGGTTAATAGAGTAGTAGATCCTAGTAATTTCAAGTTCTCGTGCAAGCTAGACTTCCAGAACTGGGCTGCTTTTGGTCACTCTCTTTCAGCGTACAGCTTAGAATTACATACGTACTAGCATTCCATTGTGCATACAATTCAAAATTTAAATGACAGTGATGTGCATTTTACATGTATATTGTCAACACACATTCAAATATGTTATTGAAAACTGGACGAGAAGTCCACGTTCTAATGTATGGTTCGAAAACCGGACGAGATCTCTACGTTCGTCCCTTTCTCACACCTGTGGTTCAAAGCCGGACTAGATACCCACGTTCGTCCCTCTATTACACATGCGGCAAACAATAACACACGCAATGATTACGCTCTCAGACACAGTACCGTGAAGAAAACCCGTTTATTCACGTTCTCTATTTACAGTGAGTACATTCGTGAAAGTTGCTCTCATAACTATGCGCAACGCATACATTATCACAGCAGTATATACATGCATCATACATCTTATAATGGAATAATACAAAATAGCTCTCTCACTGTCTCAGCATAAGCACATCTCAATCTACCAATCAGTCATGCCATCTCTCATTACAGCCTTCTCACAGCGATCATAAAACACAAGCATAACCCTCTCCGTCCGTCTCGAAGTCTTAAACCCGTCTGCCTAACACAGGTATGTTTGGTCAGTCCTTCACTTCTCACAGCTCGTGTCGCCCGTGCGCATAAGTGACACGATGACCACAGGGCTTCAACTAGTGCGTAGTTGACCTGACTCGGTGACACCAGGCTGCCTGTCTTGATCGCCTGTCGTGAGCTGTCCTCCGCTAACTCCGGTTATGCAGGAGTTATATATTAGGTTAGTTAATATTGGGTTCCTGACAGAGACAAACAGCTTTTTTGGTCATGTGATGAGAAGTGAGGCGATGGAGAACATCATGACAACTGGAAAGATCGAGGGGAAGTGAGGCAGAAGCAAACCACGAGAAATGATGCTGGACAGATTGCGACGGCGGCATCCAAGAATCTGTGGAGAGTCATGAACGCCTACGCCAGTCGGCATGACACTTGATGATAATATATTTCTGCACACCTAATTGTAATTTATTTCAGTTATATTTCCGTACGTCTAAATGTAATCTTTTGAGAGATTACGTATATTTAAAAGTAGTAATTGTAAAGATACTTTCTCCGAAATCTCGTATACTCTCGTAAGTAACGTGACGTTGCGCGAGAATTGGCAGCGGTTCTCTCCGCGTCGGTCACTTACAAGGTATGTGAGCCGGTCGCTCAGAAAGCAATGGCAAACTACTGAGCGTAATCTTGCCAAGAAATCAACAATCAGCTGAAAGATGCTGATGTTGACAGCGATGTCCTGTAAAGGATATGCGGAAAAAAATTGTGAAGATATTGTACCGGTACAAATAGCGACCACGTGACGCGTTTATTCTTCGGGAGACGCTGTTTAGTGTTTTCCTGTGGATTATGTGGTGTTATTTTGTATTCGTTTATTGGAAGTGTTCAAAAGAAGCCCCGGAAGGCTATTGGTGGATGAAATTTTGAGGGCAGCCGACAGATATTTGTTGGTTATGGTCTCAAGTTTCGCGACGGCAGGCAGAGGATCTCTTTCACGAGACAATGGGCTCAGTCACCCGGCCAGTACGGTCACTGCCATAGAGGAAAGCAACGACAAACTACCTCTTTAAAAGTGCCTAGTACATTATGATTCGCCTTAAGACTGATCATCGCAAGACAATGACAGAGACATTAACCTGGAATGTTAGGACGTTAAACGACGACGAAAAATTAGACAACATAAAACAAGAAATTGGAAGAGGAAAAAATAATATTTTAGGGATGTGAGAAACGAGATGGACAGGAGCAGGCATCAAGATAGAAGAAGATTTTAAGATTATTTATTCTGGAGGTGAAGATCCACAAAGGGGAATGGCAATTATCTTGGACCGGAAAACATCAAAATCTGTTCAAGGATATTGGGCCGTGTCGGACAGAGTACTACTAGTTAAATTAATTGGCAGACCTTTTAGCGTAAATATTTTTCAAGTATATGCCCCAACAGGAGAATCCAGTGAAGATAGTGTAGAGGAATTTTATAATGACATAGAGTCTGCCTTAAAGAAATGTAAAAATTCAGAAATAAACATCATAATAGGGGACTTCAATGCAAAAGTAGGAAATCAAGGTGATAGATACACAGTAAGAAACTATGGTTTAGGAGAGAGAAATGAAAGAGGATACAGACTCGTAGAGTGGGCAAAGGAACAGGAAATTATTGTAGGAAACACCTGGTTTAAGCAACACCCCAGAAGATTATGGACATGGAGGAGTCCTGATAGCAGGATTAGAAACCAGATTGACTACATTCTGATTAGCAGAAGATTTAGAAACGCGTTAACAATAGCAAAACAGTTCCCAGTGCTGATTCTTACAGCGACCACAGATTACTTAGAGGAACATTGAGGATAAAGTTGAAGAAAGTCAAGTATATAACAGGAAACACTAAATATAATTTGTGTACATTGAGTAATGACAAGGAAATACAAAACAAATTCAACATAGAAGTACAGAACTGATTTGATATATTGTCTAATCTTGAGATCCTATTCCAGGATGTGGATGATCAACGGGAAATGTTGAAGAATTCAATGAGTTTGGCTGCAGAAACAATTATTCCAAAATTAAAGAAGGTGGGTCGTAAGAAATGGATGACTGAAGAAATTTTACACCTAATGGAAACAAGAAGACTCAGCAAAAATAATTCTGTCAAATATGAAGAAATTCACAGACAAGTCAGAATATTATGTAAGGAGGCAAAAGAAGCTTGGCTTGAGGAAACGTGCTTCGAAATTGAAAAACAACAC
Organism: Cepaea nemoralis; assembly: GCA_014155875.1. NCBI lineage: Eukaryota > Metazoa > Mollusca > Gastropoda > Stylommatophora > Helicidae > Cepaea > Cepaea nemoralis. Next base: position 22,625 of record JACEFZ010003197.1, read on the forward strand.
AACAGTAAAAATACCAAATTATTGGAGACCCCGGGAAGGTTAACCACCCGGTCAACAAATGTCCGCAGAAGTCAGATGTGTCGGCCTAATGGCGCAAGAACGCAGCTATGCTGTAAACAGGCACAACGCAATCATGTCCGGAACACAAAAAAACTCCGGATGAACGCAGAAGAAGAAGAATTATTGGAGAAGTATTGCTGAATTTATAAAGTAGTCATTGGATAGATATTGTTGAACGTATAAAGTAATGATTGTAGAGATATTGCTGAAGATATAAAGTAATCATTCAAGAAATATTTCTGAACATATCAAGTAATCATTTGAGAAATATTGCTGAACAATACCCTACAACATTCATGGATATTTGTAAGTTGGTAGAGGTGTGGCTTAGATATACATTGTATATCTCTAACTGAGACAGGGTGCGGGTGGGGAATATTCCACGTCCTCCTGACTTCCGAGTAGTGGATTTGATGTCTAGTCTGTTCAGACAAGGGCGAAGAGCTATATGTTCTGTGTGAGAGTTTAGCATCAACACAATCACTAATATTAGACTATAATATGGTAGGTAGAGATTTGCAAGGCCGTGGGGTTTTGCACGCTTGGGCTTAAACTTCTGGTGCGTTGGAGGCTGGGTAGGGTTCTCTGATATTCTGAGATGTTGATATTGTGAGATGTTGAGATTCTGGTATGTTGAGATTCTTAAATTTTGATATTCTGGGATATTGATTATTCTGAGATGTTGGGATGTTGAGATTCTGAGATGTTGAGAATCTTAAATGTTGATATTCTGAGATGTTGAGATTCTGAGATGTTGTTATTCTGAGATGTTCAGATATTGAAATTCTGAGATGTTGAGATTCTTAAATGTTGATAATCTGAGATGTTGGGATTCTGAGATGTTCACATGTTGGGATGTTGATATTCTGAGGTGTTGAGATTTTGGGGTGTTGATAGTCTAGGATGTTGTTGTTGTTGTTGTTGTTGTTGTTGTTGTTGTTGTTGTTGTTGTTGTTGTTTGTTTGTTTTGTTTTTTTTTGTGTTTTTTTTTGCGCTCGCTCGCTTTGAACTCAAGCGTAGTCCATACACACTATTTATAGTAGTGATGGGTTGAAATTTTATTGTGGATTAGCTTTCGTTATTAACAGTGCCCCTCGCCATCAGGCGAACCAACTCCGACTTTAGAGGTACTTGTAATTTACGTCCCCAAGTCAAGGACGACTGGTCAACATTTTAGTCCAGCTGTCCGGTGTAGGGGTTGAACCGCTTACCTCGGCATCAGCACACCGGATGTTTAAGAACACGCGTTGTTATCCACTCGGCCATGTGGACCTGTTCTCAGATGATGATATTCTGAGATGTTGGGTTGATATGTTCATATTCTGAGATGTTGGAATGTTGGGATTCTGAGATTCTGAGATGTTGGGATTCTGAGATGTTCAGATGTTCAGATGTTGAGTACCTAAAGTGAGTACCATGAAATATCTAGGGAAGTTAAGGCGGTCGGCCTGGCATTCACCACATCAACAACTTCTGTACACATGTTGGTGCAGCACCACATAACGAGTAAGCCGTGAGACGTGTTACGAGGTCCTTTACTCACAGCTCATAAGTGTTGTTAAAAGGTCATTTATTTACAGGCCGCGAGTGTTGTTTGGTTGTCACTGTTCTTTGAGGCAGTGGGCGATTGTTTCTGAGTGACTGTGAATATGTTTATGTCGGGGTGAAATGTTGAAATACGACAAAGTAAATATGTTCAAAGGTCATAATCTTAAATTGCTTTAGGAACTCCGAAACAGTCTTTTTGTTATAGTTCCTGCCGTGTGGTGTTGGTGATCATGTCTGTCCACAGCCTTCTGTTTCGTGTACTATCATTCTTTGTACAGTCCATACCGTAGGGCGTTGGTGATCATGTCTGCCAACAGCCTTCTGTCTCGTGTGCTGCCAATCTTCCTATAGTCCATGCCGTGTGATATTGGTGATCATGTCTGCCAACAGCCTTCTGTCTCGTGTACTGCCAATCTTCTTATAGTCCATGCCGTGTGATATTGGTGATCATGTCTGCCCACAACCTTCTGTCTCGTGTACTGCCAATCTTCTTATAGTCCATACCGTGAGGCGTTGGTGATCATGTCTGCCCACAGCCTTCTGTCTCGTGTACTGCCAGTCATTTCTGATACTGGTGTTCCTTCATACCATGACGTCACACTGAACTGCCCATCATATTCTTTCATGGTCTCCTGCGGAATCTGCTCCCGTCCAACTTTCCCGTTGTGACAATATGCGCCATCTCTTGGCACGTCCAAAGAATGTCGTGTCTGATTCGTCTACTGTCTTCGCTCTTTCTCTGTCCAATATATACTCACTCCCACTTCACGCTGATGATTTCTCAGTAAATTATTCTATATTCACCTGAGTCCATTTCCTGTCTGGCTTATCTCACTAAGATAAGATCCTAAGATAAAAAAATTCATTCCTTTCATTTCCCGCTTGACATAACATCACTAGAGATATAGGATATACAACATCTTCCAGGCGTACAAATCTAGGACAGGTACAGCTAATCTACGATCTGAGTCAAGTTCAGAATATGTGTGTTTGTTTGTTTGTTTGTGTGTTTGATTGTTTGTGTGTTTGTGTGTGGGTTTGTTTGTTTGTTTGTGTGTTTGTTTGTGTGTTTGCTTGTGTGTGTGTTTGTGTGTTTGTTTGTTTGTCTGTTTGTTTGTCTGTTTGTTTGTGTGTGTGTTTGTGTTTGTGTGTTTGTTTGTGTGTTTGTTTGTTTGTGTGTTTGTTTGTGTGTGTGTTTGTGTGTTTGTTTGTGTGTTTGTTTGTTTGTGAGTGTGTTTGTGTGTGTGTGTTTGTTTGTGTGTTTGTTTGGGTGTTTGTTTGTCTGTTTGTCTGTTTGTTTGTTTGTGTGTTTGTTTGTGTGTTTGTATGTGTGTTTGTTTGTGTGTTTGTTTGTGTGTTTGTTTGTTTGTGTGTTTGTTTGTGTTTGTTTGTGTTTGTTTGTGTGTTTGTTTGTGTGTCTGTTTGCATGTTTGTTGGTTTGTGTGTTTGTTGGTTTGTGTGTTTGTTGGTTTGTGTGTTTGTTTGTGTTTGTTTGTGTGTTTGTTTGTTTGTGTGTTTGTTTGTTTTTATGTTTGTTTGTTTGTTTGTTCGCTGGCTTTGAACTCAAACGTAGTCCATATACATGCTACTACTTCTATTGCGCTGGACTGATTTTTGTGTGCGGATTAGATTTGCCTGTTACCAGTGTGACACGCCATCATGCGAACCCACTCCGACTTCTGAGGTACTTGTTATTACGTCCCAAAGACAAGAAGTCAACATTTTAGTGCAACTGTCCGGTGTAGGGGTTGAACCCCTTACCTCAGCATCAGCACACCGGATGTTTACGAGCGAGTAATCTTATTCATTGTGCCATGCTGACCTTGAAACATACCTACAGAAGACAGCCAAAAGAGAATTCCTGGAATGATAACCATAGGAACAAACGAACGAACGAACGAACATACTTTATTTTCAAAGGGTTAAGAATTGGGCACGCAGGCCCGTCTAACATTCTGCCCTTCCATCACTCTCTTTCATACATTATTTCATTCACACATCATTCAAGGCTAACTGAGAACAGCAACAATATAAAAGATATGTATTATAAAGGCATGGGGAAAATGCAAACATCAATACTACACGACTCAGTAATAGTAATAACTGGTGTGGCACTTGTTATTAGCTATGTGGAATATACTAGTCTACCAATAGAGGGTTGGCTGTTATACTAGGGTTTTATTATTATTATTTCTATTATTAAAGGGGAAGTTAATACGTACTAAGATAGTGTTCGAATAATTTGCGCTTATATGTATAGGGATTGGTGATGTCTTTGATTTCGTGTAGAAGAATGTTCCACAGCTGAGCTGCAGAGTATGTTAAGCTGGTTTTGTATAAGTCAATCCTAGGCTTCGGAATGTGTAGTATATTTAATCGGCTACTGTGTCTAGCATTAATTTTAAACAATGGCCAAAGGTAATTTGGGGCCTTCCGATGTAAGATTTTGTGAATTAGTTTGGCCTTATTGAAAAGCAGGCGTTTGCAGAGTGGTAGTAACTGAAGGCGTGTTTGAACGCTTGCTGCGTTACAGAGTAGATGGTGATGCATTTCTCTTCCGCATAGTGGCAGGCGATGAATCATGGTGTCACCACTTTGAGCCGAGCAGCAAAAGAGAGAGCATGCAATGGAAGTATGCCGGATCACCAAAACCCCTAAAATTCAAGTTACAGGTTTCCGCTGGTAAGGTTATTCTGAGCGCATTTTTTGACCATGAAGGGCTATTGTTGGCCGCCTTCACAACAGAAGACAAACACCCTGATGTAATTGCCAGGGTGGGTCCACCCAATCCCTTCCACGCCGTTAGAATCAAATAGATAAGAGACCAAAAATTCGTGAAAGAGGGTCAACTTCTGACGATCGGAAACCTTATATTGTGCTTGCTTAATGACGTAGTTTATAATACTGACATTGTATATTCTATAATTTATGCACGTAAAGGGAACGTCTGGTCTGCCCGCATTTCGTTTGAATGGCATTAGCTATATTGTTTACAAAATCTGCTGAATATGATGCTCAAAATAAACATCGTGGACAGACTGCATGACCCTGATTTTGTGTCACAGTTTGTGTTTGGTCTCATCTCTGGGCTTTCTGAATTGTGACGTTCGTTTTGGCTTTGTGCCACTGTGATTTGTTTGTTTTGTTTTTTTATACAGCCAGGCAAGGAATTTGTTGAGATGTACTCCAACAATATTCCTACAACATCCATCAACAGATTGGTTTTATGTCACGATGTCATATGCCATATATCATCTATAGAGACGCACACATAGAGAGAGAGAGAGAGAGAGAGAGAGAGAGAGAGAGAGAGAGAGAGAGAGAGAGAGAGAGACAGACAGACAGACAGACAGACAGACAGACAGACAGACAGACAGACATCTGATAAATAGACCGACAGACAGACAAACAGATTGATAGATAGACAGACAGCAAATAGATAAATAGATAAATAGACAGATGGACCAACGGACGGACCGACGAACAGATGGATGGGTAGGTAGTCGGTGAGACAGACAGCAATATCAAACTTTTTTTTGCATATCCTTTACAGGACATCGCAGTCAACACCAGCATTTCTGCCTCTGTGATCTCTTGGCAAATTTACGTTTAGTAGTTTGCCATTGCTTTTTGAACTACCGGCACCAATACCAACTCAAAACCAACGCAACGTGGTCTACTGCCAAATCGCGCGGAGCTGTGTTTTGGACGAGGGTATACGGGATTGCGAATTGCGTCAGAAACACCTTCGCCAAGGAGATGGCAATAGCAAACTCCAGAACATAAAATTACTTGTTAAATCAACCTGGAGTTGGGTTATAATCTTGTTCAAGAATCTTGTTTGAAATACACATCAACTTCAGAAATACATTTCAACTTCAGAAATATATATTTGTCACAGACTACAAACACTGTTTTAGGTGCAGTATGGCATTAACTCCTAATCGCATGTCTTTAAGGGATATTATTAGCAGTAATAGATGTAGCAATGGTAGTTGTAGCTGTAATAGTTGTAGAAGTGATAGTTATAGCTGTAATAGTTGTGGCAGTGATAGTTATAGCTGTAATAGTTGTAGCAATGATAGTTGTAGCTGTAATAGTTCTAGCAATGATAGCTGTAGCTGTAATAGTTGTAGCAATGATAGTTGTAGCTGTAATAGTTGTAGCTGTAATAGTTGTAGCTGTAATAGTTGTAGCAGTGATAATTGTAGCTGTAATAGTTGTAGCAGTGATAGTTATAGCTGTAATAGTTGTAGCAATGATAGTTGTAGCTGTAATAGTTCTAGCAATGATAGCTGTAGCTGTAATAGTTGTAGCAATGATAGTTGTAGCTGTAATAGTTGTAGCAATGATAGTTGTAGCTGTAATAGTTGTAGAAGTGATAGTTATAGCTGTAATAGTTGTAGCAATGATAGTTGTAGATGTAATAATTGTAGCAATGATGGTTGTAGCTGTAATAGTTGTAGCAATGATATTTATAGCTGTAATAGTAGTAGCAATGATAGTTGTAGCAATGATAGTTGTATCAACGATAGTTATAGCAGTGATAGTTGTAGAAGTGATATCTGTAGCAGTAATAGTTGTAGCAATTATAGTTGCTGCTGTAATAGTTGTAGCAATGATAGGTGTAGCAGTTATAGCTGTATCAGTAATAGTTCTAGCAATGATAGTTGTAGCAGTGATAGTTGTAGCTGTAACAGTTGTGGAAATGATAGTTGTAGCTGTAATAGTTGTAGAAATGATAGATGTAGCTGTAATAGTTGTAACAATGATAGTTGTAGTTGTAATAGTTGTAGCAATGATAGTTATAGCTGTAATAGTTGTAGCAATGATAATTGTAGTTGTAAAAGTTGTAGCTGTGATGGTTGTAGCAGTGATAGTTGTAGCAATAATAGCTGTAGCTGTGATAGTTGTAGCTGTAATAGTTGTAGCAATGATAGTTGTAGATGTGATAGTTGTAGCAATGATAGTTGTAGATGTGACAGTTGTAGCTGTGATAGTTGTATCTGTAATAGTTGTAGCTGTGATAGTTGTAGCAGTGATAGTTGTAGCAGTGACAGTTGTAGCTTTGACAGTTGTAGCTGTGATAGTTGTAGCTGTGATAGCTGTAGCTGTCATAGTTGTAACAGTGATAGTTGTAGCTGTGATAGTTGTAGCTTTGATAGTTGTAACAGTGATAGTTGTAGCAATGATAGCTGTACTGGGAAAAGATGTCAGACTCATCGGCAGTTGAAAACAGTTGTCAATCTCATTAAAACCACGGGACAAATTGGTATATCACGCAGTAATAAACTTTTCCAGACGAGGCCGACCATGTAAACGATGGACAGAGGGAATAACAGGGCCCATGGGAATCTCGATCTACGATGTCCATAAAAGGGTACTCATCCGCAGTTTATGCTTCACCTCGACACCTGTGGTAGACGCACAAGATATTTATTTCCTCTATATCCTAGAGTAGAAGTACAAGACCACAAGATCTTATTTTCCTCTAAATCTTAGCGTAGAAAGTAATTAATTGTTATCTGTTGGGGCATCATCCTTGAGCTACAGGAAAATAGGAAAAAAAATAAAAGTCTGCAAGGTCTTTTTTTCCTCAGCACCATAGAGTAAAGTAGAAATGATTATAAGTTAAGATAATGATGAAGATGATGACGATGATGATGACGATGATGATGATAATAATGATGATTATGACGGTGATAATGATAAAGTTACTGACAACGATAATTACGATTATGATTACATTTATCCCAAACATAAAAACTCTTCTATGCAAAACCATTTCACCTCTTTCAACATCCCTCCTTACATCCGCCAGCTTCAACATTCTATTATTGCGTTTCTCATCTCTAAAATAACTCATTCCAGTTTCATATTGGCCTATTGTCTGTCGTCTCTGAACATTACTTCTCATTCTAAACCCTGCATTTCATTCTTTATTACTTTCAGATTTCCGGCTGCATCATCAATCTTGCCTTCAGAATTTGCTAATTTGCTAAAAGCTATTGGGGTGGATTTTGCCCAAGGAAAGAATACTAGCCCGTAGGCAAAGGTAACTGGAGATCAAATCTGGAATATGCCCTGGGAGGTGACACAGAAGCTGTGTTGTAGAGAAAAACATGGTGACAGGGCAATGGATGAGCGTACAGGGATGGGAGTATGGTTTAAACGGTGTGCTTTGGGTGAGTTTTAACACAATGAAATAGAGACGGGAAGGTATTAAGTAGGTAAGTAGGTAGGTAGATAGATAGGTAAGTAGGTAGGTAGGTAGATTGGTAGGCATGTAAGTGCTGCATGTTGATAAGTAGGTAGGTAGGTAGGTAGATGCGGTAGGCAAGTATGTAGGTAGGTAAGGTACGTAAGTAGGTAGGTAGTAAGCAATTAGGTAGGTAGGGTAGATAAGTAGGGAGGTAGGTAAGATGGTAGTTAGGTAAGTTGGTAGGTAGGTAAGAAGGTATGTCGGTAGGTTGGTAGATAGGCAGGCGGGTGGGTTGGTAGGTAGGTAGGTAGGTAGGTAGGTAGGTGTATAGATTTGGTATTATCAGTAGATAACTTCTGAAAAGAGAGAAAGAGACAGAGAGAAAGTATGGGCGGAGAGAAAGAGAGAGAGAGAGAGAGAGAGAGAGAGAGAGAGAGAGAGAGAGAGAGAGAGAGAGAGAGAGAGAGAGAGAGAGAACGAACGAACGAACGAACGAACGAACATTCTTTATTGTCAAAGGGTGACAAATTGGGTACGCAGGTCCGTCTTACATTTGGCCCTTCCAATCACTCTGTTACGACTCAGTAATAGTAATAACTGGTGTGGCACTTGTTATTAGCTATGTGGAATATACTGGCCTACCAAATGGAGACTAGCTGTTATACTATGGTTTTATTATTATTACTATTTCTATTATTAAGGGGGAAGATAATCCGTACTGAAATAGTGTTCGAATAACTTGCGATTATATGTATAGGAGGGATTGGTGATGACTTTGATTTCTTGTGGAAGATTGTTCCACAGCTGAGCCGCTGAGTACGATAAGCTCGTTGTTTTATTAGCCTATCCTAGGCTTCGGAATGTGTAACATATTTAATCGTTTACTGTGTCTAGCATTATATTTAAACAATGACCAACGGTAATTTGGGGCATTCCGATGTAGGATTTTGTGAATTTGTTTGACCTTATTGAAAAGCAGACTTTTTCGGAGTGGTAGTAAATGAAGGCGTTTATGCAGGCCAGGATTGTCAGTTATTTGTTTGCTATAAATTAAACTCATTGCCCGTTTCTGGAGTGAGTAAAGTCGTTTGGTGCGCGAATTGGAACATCCGTCTCAGATTGTAGAGCAGTGGTCAAAATGTGTCTGTATGTGGAGAGAGAGAGAGAGAGAGAGAGAGAGAGAGAGAGAGAGAGAGAGAGAGAGAGAGAGAGAGAGAGAGAGAGAGAGAGAGAGAGAGAGAGAGAGAGAGAACGAACGGACTTTATTTTCAAAGGGTAACAAATTGGGAACGCAGGCCCGTCTTACATTCGGCCCTACCAATCACTCATCTTTCGTTCACCAATAATGCATAATACATTCACATAGGAAAAACAAAACATTGTCACATGAATGTTGTTGTCATAAACAATGCATATTACCATGTTATGAGACACATACAGGGAGAGAGAGAGAGAGAGAGAGATGAGAGAGAGAGAGAGAGAGAGAGAGAGAGAGAGGAGAGAGAGAGAGAGAGAGAGAGAGAGAGAGAGAATTTAGAGAAATTAATAGAATTATTTCAGGCGCGAGGACTAGAGGATATGTAGAGAAGATTAACGCGTGAATCATCTCCCTGCTCCCAGCTGCTGTCTCCCGTGATCATATCAGGACTATGACGGCTTTACGTTGTCAGACAGACAGTGGGATCAACACCTCGGGCCACATATTGATCATATCAGGACTATGGCGGCTTTACGTTGTCAGACAGACAGTGGGATCAACACCTCGGGCAACATATTGAAAGTCAGACGATCAAATAATTTGGCCATCTTATTATAATGCATCAACTACCAGCACTGGCGCTATATCAAAGAAGATCTGATATGAGAGCAAAAGGACGCCCGAGAAGAAAATGGACTGACGACATCAAAGACAGTGTACAATCACATAGAAGGAAACGATCCAGTGCCACCCATAGGGTGCAGGAACGTCAACTATTCCTCCCCCACGACGCTTGACAGCAAAGTTGGAAGATGGTGATGATGATTGACGGCTCCACGGACAGCGACGCTTCACTCCAAAACCTGTAGGACAAAAGAAGTAGAACAGTGAATGCTTATGTCACAAGATCCACGAATGTAGGATCTCTTGCTATTCGCCCATCCTCGTATCTTCCCTATAGAGATTGACATTTCCCCGCCTCCCTCGACACTAATTTCACTTTCTCTTACACTTTAATAACTGTGTCACTTCTTGTAAGCTGATCTAAGTCTCTCGTAGCTCGAGCTTATTTGTGCGTTTAAGGATTTACTCGACTACAGAAATAACGTTTTAAAAGCTCAATTACTTGTTTGTACCTTTTTTAATGTAATTCTATGAGCGTCCGTTTGTTTGTGTGCATTGTGAAGGCTTGCAAGCCGCACCGAAAGTTTTGCTACGTGGATATTCTTAATGAGCTGACTAGTTCCACTGTCCATTTGTATTAATTTAATCATTGTAATATACGAATATGAGGGGTGTGTGTGAATACTACGCCAATATTTAAACCAACATATAAGGTAGGTGTATTAGAAACATCCAAATGTTTTCATTATAACATAAAAACATAATGTATTTTAATGCTGAGCGTTTGTGTTCGCTACACCTCAAGCACCGGCTCCATGGCTAAGGAGTTACGGACGCTGTTTGTAATCCTGCATACCGTGTTCGAAACACAGCTGCGGGCGATTTGGCAGCAGACCGCCTTGCGTTGGCTTTTTATGAAATGGTATGGGTGCCGGTCGTTCAGAAAACAATGGCAAACTACTGAACGTAAATTTGCCCAGGAATCAAGTACAGCCAAAAAAATGCTGGGGTTGACAGCTACTCCCTGTAAAGGATATGCAGCTAACTTATTAGACCTCAAGCGTAGTCCATACACGTGGTACTACTTCTAGTGAAGTCGACTGAATTTTGCATGTGGATTAGCTTTTAATATTACCAGTGCCACTCGCAATAACGCGAACCCACTCCGACTTCAAAAGCACTTGTAACTTACATCCCAAAGTCAAGGACGAGAAGTCAACGTTTAGACCAATTGATCTATTAGGATTTGAACCCTCTAGTTCGGCATCAGCACACCGGAAGTTTAAGAGTAAGCGCTCTTCTCCATTCTGCAACTCTGATCCACAGGTCTGCTCCAAACAAACAGTAGGTTTCTACCAAACATGGTGCACAATCAAATAACAATTAATGTAAATATCTTTTCACCGAGAATCGAAATTGAGGAGGATACCGTGAAACGATACAAATAACACGTTGATTCTAGTGTGGCGATATATAGTCCTTCTGTCCAACTGAGAGGTCAAATGCATCGATATATTATCCTTCGGCGTTTAATCAGTTAAAGAGTGGACATAAGGAAAATAGTAAAACCATGTGAGTATTTAAAGACTGGATTTACAGGAAGGGGGCGGGGTGCATATCGTTTTGCAGGACGCGGCGATTAACCCCAGGTCGATGTTCAGTAGGTAGGTTTTCATTGCTTTCTGAAACAGAAGTCAACGTTTGATTCCAAGGGACCGGTGCGTGGAAGCGTGTGAATATTTAATGAATAGATGTAATAAAAGTATGTAAAGGTGGCAAATATTTTTGAATGGATATAAGGAAAGTGAAAAGTAGGCGAAACTGTAAAGAATGGATGTAATAGAAGTTTAAAAAGTAGGCGAATATTTAAAGAATGGATATGATAAAAGTGTGAATAGTACGCGAATATTTAAATAATGGATATGATAAAAGTGGGAAAACTAGGCAAATATTTTTTAAAGTAGATATAAGGAAAGTGTGAAAAATATGCGAATATTTAAAGAATGTATATGATAAAAGTCTAAAAAGCTGGCGAACATTTAAAGAATGGTTATAATGAAAAATGTGTGAAAACTCGTCTAGTATGTAATGACTGGATAAAAGAAATGCGTGAAAATTCGTCGAATATTTACAGATTGTGTTTAATCCATCATCATCATCATCATCATCATCATCATCATCATCATCATCATCATCATCATCCAGTTGATTGTGTTGCATTCTAATGAGGTGGCCAAACCACTTGATCACCACATGTGCCTTTCAATAAATGTGGCACAAGGTGTTGATCCCACTGTCTGTCTGATAACAACATTTCTTACTCAGTCTCGGATATTTAAGTTGGCAGCTCTCATCAAGCATCTCACCACACAGGTGTTGATTTTCCATAAGTGTGATTTGGATAATGTTCAAGTTTAACATTGGTAGTTTAAGATTGGCGTGAATGTGCTATTTATTTTCTGTCGCTTTGCGGTCATAGGTATGTTTGGATGTTTCAGTATAGGTGATAGTTTATATATTAGCGCACTTTCTTTTAGGCATCTGATTTCAATTTCTCTATTTGCCATCTTCTATGATCATACTTCAAAGGAATCTGAATTCTTTAACTTGTTTCAGAGATATGCTATTTATCTGTATACTGAGTGTAATAGGAGATCTGCTAAGATGCATTACTTCAGTTTTGGCTGTATTTATATTCATATTGTATCTGTTGCATGTTGAACTCAGCTTATTAATATGAATTTGCAGTCTGCCCTCGTCGCTATAAAACAGTCACTGATCTTCTGCAAATAACAGTTGAGTGTAAGTAGCGTGCGAAAACTCGTCGAATATTAAAGACTGGGTATAAGGAAAGAACGCCCGTCTATACACATGTCCAGACAACCATTTCTTGATGACACTTCATACACAACAGGAAAGATCTAGAATCATACCGCTCCGTCTATACACATGTCCAGACAACAATTTCTTGATGACACTTCATACACAACAGGAAAGATCTAGAATCATACCGCTCCGTCTATACACATGTCCAGACAACAATTTCTTGATGACACTTCATACACAACAGGAAAGATCTAGAATCATACCGCTCCGTCTATACACATGTCCAGACAACAATTTCTTGATGACACTTCATACACAACAGGAAAGATCTAGAATCATACCGCTCCGTCTATACACATGTCCAGACAACAATTTCTTGATGACACTTCATACACAACAGGAAAGATCTAGAATCATACCGCTCCGTCTATACACATGTCCAGACAACAATTTCTTGATGACACTTCATACACAACAGGAAAGATCTAGAATCATACCGCTCCGTCTATACACATGTCCAGACAACAATTTCTTGATGACACTTCATACACAACAGGAAAGATCTAGAATCATACCGCTCCGTCTATACCCATGTCCAGACAACAATTTCTTGATGACACTTCATACACAACAGGAAAGATCTAGAATCATACCGCTCCGTCTATACCCATGTCCAGACAACAATTTCTTGATGACACTTCATACACAACAGGAAAGATCTAGAATCATACCGCTCCGTCTATACACATGTCCAGACAACAATTTCTTGATGACACTTCATACACAACAGGAAAGATCTAGAATCATACCGCTCCGTCTATACACATGTCCAGACAACAATTTCTTGATGACACTTCATACACAACAGGAAAGATCTAGAATCATACCGCTCCGTCTATACACATGTCCAGACAACAATTTCTTGATGACACTTCATACACAACAGGAAAGATCTAGAATCATACCGCTCCGTCTATACACATGTCCAGACAACAATTTCTTGATGACACTTCATACACAACAGGAAAGATCTAGAATCATACCGCTCCGTCTATACCCATGTCCAGACAACAATTTCTTGATGACACTTCATACACAACAGGAAAGATCTAGAATCATACCGCTCCGTCATAGTTATGGAACCTATAAACAGGAAGTCACCGCCAGGGCAATCTGTGTCGCCTGATTAAGTACACAACATTGCAATTTCAAAGTTTGCAACAACAAAATCGTTATTTCTCGTTTTATATTCTCCAGATTTGGCAGCATCAATTAGTTTTGACTAGAGGGACTTGTTTACTTTCGAAAATTATAAAACGAGACAGATTGGATAAAGCTTCTCCGAAAACATAAAGCTAGTTAGTTCTGTCTCGAGCTAACGTTCTTGTAAACCAATAAGCGATTGAGTCTGAGGGAGTTACAGTAACTGCTATTTAGAGCAAATGAAGTTACTCTAATGTTACAGTGGGGATTTCATCGTTATCCTGTACCATCTCCGCAGAGTGGGTTGATGAGACTGGATCTTCAGAAGTTTCTTTACAAAGTTTTCTTTGTACAGTCTTCAGGGTTGTATGATGGTTAGGTTTTGATATTGTTTGTCGGCTTAAATCTTTGATGGCATCTGGGTCTTTATAATATTATCTGTCCCCTCCCCCTCCCTCCTTAACTAACTCTCTGAGTCGCTCACTCCCTCCCTAACTCCATACCTATCTATATTTGTATCTAGTTATCTACCTACCTATCTTTATACCTATCTATTTACCTTGCTATCTACATACCTACTTACCTACCTATCTACTTATCTACCTTATAAAAAATTATATATCTATATATCTATCCTTATATCCTATCGTGTATGATAGCAGAGAGGTAAGAAGGGCAAAATGTCAGAAAGCCTTCATTCTTAACTCTTTGAAAATAAAATTCGTTTGTTCGCGCCTTCCTTCCTTCCACCCACCCACTCACCCACCCATCTACTTATGTGACTATCTTGTAATCTATTTATATATCTATTTATCTATCATTCTATACTATAATGTATGAGAGCAGAAATATAAGAAGGGCAGATTGTCAGATGGGCCTGCGTGTACAATTCTTAAAGCTTTGAAAATAAAGTTCGATCCTTCCTTCCACCGCCTCGCCACATCCATTTATTTACCTACCTACCTACCTTCCCACCTACTTACTTACTTACCTGCCTACTTACCTATCTTCCTACCTACTTACTTACCTACCAACTTACTTAACTACCCACGTACTCAATGTGTGCATGCCTGTCTGTCTGCTCGTATTCCGTTACTTCATTTCTACCACCACTCATTTTTTCAGACAACTTTTCTACCAAAGCAGTTACCACACCATATGCACTCTAGCCGTTGATGGTTCCGTCGCCCTGCTACTGAGTGAGTGCGTGGCGCGACACTGTGAGCTGTGAGTTTCGGGTGAAATGCTTTTGAATCTGCCCGAGGGTTTTTGGAACGTGACTGCATGTTCGGAGCGATGGCAGGTGGCTATGTCCCAGAGTTGACCGGTTTTTGCCTTATGCAGAAATGCATGGCTGCTGGGCTTCTGGTTGACTGCCACTGCCATCAGCGATGAACTGTATTTTCGTGGACTGTGTGGGTGAACATCCAGATGGGAAAATGACTGCCGATTCCATCAGAGATGAACTGGGTGTTTTGTGGGGGACTGATGTGTTGACATTCTGGCGGCGGCATTATGCACAGTGTATCTGTGCGGGCTGTTGTTTGTCGAGACTCCTGTCTTTTCCACTTTTCACATTGGGCAGTGGGGAGCGTTTTGTGCGATATTCACTGGCACAGGAACGGAGCATAATGGGGACAACCCGTTGCTATGAGGTTGGAACTACGACTAACTAACTAACTAACTAATGCACTCTAGCCTTGTTAATTTCTTGACCAGAATCAGTTACGCTTGTCTTGACTGTAAGATGTATACTTCTGTTGTGGTAGACTGTGGCGACTGACAGACATCCAGGGTTGTGGAAATAAGTGCTTGTCCAGGCCAGTCGGAATCTTACTTCTAGAGTTGGTATTCTTTTATCACTATCATCATGCCCAATAGGCGTGGGTGGTCTTGGTTTGTCATCTCTCGTGATTGCCAGAGTTGAGTTGAGATGAGTTGAGTTGAGATGAGTTGCGTTGAGATTAGATGAGTTGTGTTGAGCTGAACTGAGCTGAGATTAGTTGAATTTAGATGAGTTGAGTTGAGATGAGTTGAGATGAGATGAGTTTAGCTGAGATGAGATGAATTGAGCTGAGTTGAGATGAGTTGAGTTGAGATGAGTTGAGTTGAGTTGAGTTGAATTGAGATGGATTATACGAGTTGAGATGAGATGAGTTGAGTTGAGATGAGATGAGTTGAGTTGAGTTGATATGAGATGAATTGAGTTTAGTTGAGATGAGTTGAGTTGAGATGAGTTGAGATTAATTGAATTGAGTTGAAATGAGTTGGGTTGATTTGAGTTGAGATGAGTTGACATTAGTTGTGTTGACGTGAGATGAGATGAGATGAATTGTGATGAGTTGAGTTGACTTGAGATGAGTTAAGATGAGTTGAGTTGAGATTAGTTTGTTGACATGAGTTGAGATGAGATTAGCTGAGATTAGTTGTGTTGAGTTGAAATTATATGAGTTGAGTTGACATGATATGAGATGAGATGAGTTGAGATGGTTTGAGCTGAGTTCAGATGAGCTGAGATGAATTGAGGTGAGATTAGATGGGATTAGTTGTGTTGAGTTGAGATGAGTTGAGTTGAGGTGAATTGAGTTGAGATGACTTGAGTTAAGTTGAGATGAGTTGACATGATTTGACATTAATTGTGCTAAGTTGAGATGAGATTAGTTGAGATGAGATGAGTTGAGGTGAGTTGAGTTGAGATGAGTTAAGTTGAGATGAGTTGAGATGATTTGACATTAATTGTGTTGAGTTGAGATGAGATGAGATGAGTTGAGTTGAGGTGAGTTGAGTTGAGATGAGTTAAGTTGAGATGAGTTGACATGATTTGACATTAATTGTGTTGAGTTGAGATGAGATGAGATGAGTTGAGTTGAGGTGAGTTGTGTTGAGCTGAGTTGAGTTGAGACGAGTGTAACAATGTATAGAGACTCGCAAGACGTGGATTCAGTTGATAATATAAAGTTTATTAGTTCTTGATGACAAAGCGTTGATGTTAGACTCCACTCACATTGAAGGCCGGATCTTAACTGCCCTTGCCAACCCAATACGTCACGATTGAGCATCTCTCACCCTTTCACTCTCGATGCTCAATCGTGCTGTATCTCTTTCCCACTAGATTCTAATAATACCCCAATGCTCCTCCCTTACTGTTACACCTCCCCATGTTGAATAAAGAATTTCCCTTTATAAGGAAAACTCTTTACTCCTAATCCCCATACTCCATTCCCTCTTTGTCTTCTAATCTTCCCTAAAATCAAGTTTAAGTAAATAATATATCTTTTAACTCTTCTCCCAGTGATATGGTCTGCTAATACCCCCCCCCCCCCCCCCCCCCCCCCCCCCCCCCCCCCCCCCCCCATATACTTCTTCTTCGACTTTTATTCATATAACACCACGTATGATAACTCTGTTAATCCAAACAGTCCTTCTTTCCTTTTTATTTCCCCAACATTATATAGTTATCTACTACATAATTCTTCATTTCTGGTTCTTTCTTGTTTCCTGTATCAAATATACATAGTATCAGAACAGCTCATAAATTATTTATCGAAATCTTTGACCTTATAAAATTTCTCATTCTTTACTATTCTGGTTTTTTCTTGGCTCATCTAGTTTCCTGTATCAAATATACATATTGTAAGAACAGCTCATAAATTCTTTATCGAAAATTTTGACCTTATACAATTTCTCATTCTTTCAAACCCCAGGACGTACAAAAACAATGTAGTTAGAAAAAGCAAAGAAGCGGTGCGCACCTAGTAAAGAACATAAAGAATGAATACACGACATGACCACATGGACATACAGTAAATGTACATTTAAGACATTCACCCTTTACCTCCCTTGCCAATAAAAAAATTTTGTAAAATAATTTTTTAAAACACCTTATGAAATATATCATTGTTCGTTATAAAACAATTTGGCATAAGTTTTCATAAACCTTCATTTCATGTGTATTTCAGATTGACATTGCCAACCACAATTCTGTTCCACTTTCGTTATTTCACCTTTTACCATAAGCCCATGTTCATATTTTATGAACACCTTTAATATAATTAAAGCTGGTATTTCACAGCACCTATTTCTTGCCCCCATACATCCCATCCTGCTATTTTATAAATACAGTGACGTGTGTGTAAGCCCTGGATACGTCTATCCATTCGTGCACACACGTTCACCAACCACGGTTTCCCACTATTTACTGAATGCGTAGCATTCCTTAACTATTTACTCTTAAGTTTCCCCCTATCTTATATCAGTGAACAAATTAGTTTTTATCAACTTTTTTTTCTGAACGAAAAACCTTTAGCAAAACCTCATTCATTTGCAACTTAAACTAACTTAACTAATTTTATAACCATGTAACTCAATATACTAAACCATTCATGTAATCGAAATAAAATGAACACAACCTCCAAATTTATCTAGAAGAAAAAAAAACACATTCAAATGACATAACATGCATGTTATCAAATCATAATAAAATATTCTATTCTACCTATCACTATTGGACACTTTTACGGACCAATAGTTTTTATTAACTCAAATGCTAAGAACACAATCCCCCTATTCTAAATCAATTAATCAAACAATAACAATCATTTTTCTAGACCAAATCAAGAAAACAAAATGAGGCATTACAACTTAGGCTCAATAAAACAACCAAACAATAGCCATCATATCATATATGACTCATGACTCAAAACGATTATAACTCTCTTAATATTACTACGTATAGTGGTCCACCAACATTGGTCTCTCATACTAATTATTTTTATGACCGAAAAGACTAAACATTCCATCTGTATATCTGTTAACTACAGACCAACTAGTATCACATCTGTTCTATCTACATAAACAAATCAGTAATCAGTAATCAACATTTACTCTACCATCTCCCCTCATAACATAACATCCAAAATATCCTCTTAAGTAAGCACTGTAAACTACATGTTGAATCCCTTTTTTTTTTCTATTTGTAATGTGGCCACTAATCCAATATTGACTCAATGTAGATCTGGTTTGCCTATTATTTCCTTTGGACCAATCTTCACTAACAACTTTTTAATCCTTATCGTCAAACACGGCATTTCTAGCAGCAATAAAAAGTACATTCACCCATTGCACCAACACCCCAAGACCACATTAAAAAAAAACACCCATAGAGTCCTTTTCCACTTCCACCGTTTCGTATACTTCCTCAAGCATCACTCACAGTTCTAAATCCTGAAACTTATAACTTGCCATCTGCATTACCTTCAATTTATCTATCTCCTACGTTTCCACTTCTTCAACAACTCCAAGTTTCTGTGAATAAGTGCTAATTCTACATCAATATCTTCTTCTTCGTACAACCTACTAGTTTCCTCCATACTACTACTTGACTCTGACTTTTCATCCATTTCTTCTTCTTCGTCTGTATGTCTCTCTTTAGCTGCCGCTAATTTCTTCCGTTCAATATCCCACCTAATTTGTCGATCACTCTTTCTTAAGGATCTTTCCAGTAGAGGTATATCGTCTCCGCTTGTTGAATAATCTCTAATTCTCCTCTGTCTTTTCACTTCTTTATCTCTTTGACTGTCCATTCTTCTTTTCGTTGCTTGCCTAGTATTTCTAAATGGAGCACCTGTGTCTTCTTCCATACTATCATAATGAGTTTCATTTAGCCCTTCTTCTTCCATTCTTTTCGGAATTGTCTGTTCTTGAGTATCTTCGTAACTTGGATTTGTTAGCAACTGATTTTGTTCTGGTTCTTTTCTAAGATCTGGGGTTACTGTATCTTTTCTAAAATCTGGGGTTACTGTAGCTTTTCTAAAATCTGGGGTTACTGTAGCTTTTCTAAGATCTGGGGTTACTGTGGCCCCTCTAACAACCTGTTCATCCAAAAATTTTGCATCCGAATAATAATTATTATTATAATTATTATTTTCTATCTCATCTTCATCTCTTCTTAAGTGTTCAACGTGTGCCCTTGCTATATGTGCTGTGACCTGGTTCTTTATAATATACGATACATTTCCAAGTTTTTCCAAAACGTAATAACCTGGAATCCAACGAGCATCAAACTTAGAGTTTCTTCTATGCTTTTTGTAATAAACTCTATCACCTACCTTAAACTCCTGTAATTTTGTATTACATTTTTGTACTTTTTCTGTCTTTCCCTAGCTTTAATTATATTATTCCGTAACCTCACATGTGCTTTATGCATTTCTTGTATTATGGTCTCTTGAAATTCTTCACCCATATATTTCCGTCTAGGTTTTAATAGATTATCTATAGGTAATATTGGTTCTCTCCCGTGTATTAAATAAAATGGCGAAAAACCAGTGCTCTCATTTTGATTTGTACGAATAGCGCTAAGAGCAGGTCCTAAAAACAGATCCCAATCTTTTTCATGTTCATCAATAATCTTTGCTATAACGTCGTATAACGTCCGATGTTGACGCTCGTTTTTCGCATTTGAAGAAGGTCTATAAAATGAGGTCTTTATATGTTTTATATTTAAGTCTTTTAATAACTTTTCGAATTTTTTATTTACAAACTCTCTACCATTATCTGTAAGTATACTTTGTGGACAACTAAACCTTGGTACGAACTCCTGTAAAAAAATATTAATGACAGTATCCGCGCTCTTATCTGGAATTGCATAAACCTCTGGCCAAAGACTGTAGACGTCTACTATATGAATTAAATACACATTTCCTGACAATTTCCTGGGGTGTGGACCCGATATATCTAAACTAATCTTTTGCATTGGGAACTGAGGAATATCTGTGTCCTGTAATGGAGACTTTATTGTTTTCATGTTCCTTAATCTGCACTTTTCACACGTATCTACATATTTGCATGCAGATTTAAACAAGTTTGGCCAATAATATTTACTTGAAAGTGCTTTCACCAGTTTGACTCTACCAAGATATCCATTTTCATCGTGATATGCTTTTAAAAGTTCATTTTCCAAATGTCTTGGAATATATTTCCTTAGCTGTTCGTTCCTTTCACACATATAATATAACTGTCCATCCTCTTGTAAAAGCAAATAATTCCTTTTATATTTGTTATCTTCTGTTTCTCGTAATTTTTCTTTTATTTGTATGACTCTTGGGTCCAAATCTTGCTCTTGTTTCATATTGAATTGTGCTAAATGTAGGTCTTCTTCCCTATGTTCAGACTCTTGATCCGATGGTAGACTATCAAACTCTTCCCTATTTATTATAGCAGAATCTAGAATATTTACTTGCCAATTCCGGTCGTCTATCTCTGGTTCAGCTGCTTCCTCTTCTGTATCTTCTGATGACTGTGGATATGGAATTCTAGACAATAAATCGGCGCATGTATTTATCCTACCTGGTATGAACTCAATTTTCGCGTCGTACCCCTGTAGATTCAATGCCCACGTCTGTATTTTCCTATTTTGCACTGGAGCTTCTAGAAAGGACTTTAAAGGCATGTGGTCAGTTCTAATAACAAAATTTGCGTTATGTAAGTAGTAATTTAGTTTTTGAAGAGCGTAATGAATCGCGAAAGCCTCCTTCTCAATAGTCGTCCATTTCTTTTGTGATCTACTAAGTTTATGCGACAAGAAGTAGATAGGCCTTTCATTTTTAACCCCTGGTATTCCAGATTCTTTTCCTTCATACGGTTGTACCAAACATGCTCCTACTGCATTGTCCGAAGCATCTGTGTATAGTATCAACTGTTTGTTTAAGTCTGGATGCGTCAACAGTGGTACCAGTGTTGAGCTGTTTTTTAAATAGTCGAACGCTTTTTGACACTCATCATCCCACTTAAACCTGGCGTACTTGCCTGTTAAGTTTGTAATAGGTTCAGCTATCCTTGAAAACGCTGGAATAAACCGCCTATAATACGCACATGTTCCTATAAAAGCACGTACTTCCTTAACGTTAGTTGGAGCAGGTAACTCTTTAATAATCTTTATCTTGTCCTGGTCTGGTTTAATACCTTCTCTATTTATAATATACCCCAAATATTTTGTTTCTGTTTTTAAAAATTGGCACTTACTAAGCTTCAACTTCACATCATGTTTTCTTAACCTGTCAAACACTAGTCTAATATGTTTCAAATGATCCTCCACGTCTCCCTTTGTATAAATCAATATATCATCAATATAGGCAAGAGCGAACCTTTGCATACCCTCTAGAACTTCATTTATTAAGAGCATATAGTGAGAGGGCGCCGTTTTAACGCCAAAAGGCATTCTTAAAAATTCGTAAGAGCCCATATGAGTGCAAAAGGCGCTTTTCTTTTGCGCGTCTTCCGACATCGGAATACACCAAAATCCTGACCTTGCGTCCAGCGTTGTGAAATATGTAGAGCCATTAAGCAGCCCCAAAATATCATCAATTACCGGCAGTGGGTACGCTACATTCTTGGTAATTTTGTTCAACGCCCTGTAATCGCAGCAGAAGCGACTTGTACCATCAGGCTTGGCCACAATTACCACAGGAGATGACCATTCTGACTTCGACCTTTTTATTATTCCTGCTTTTTAGCATCTCCTCTATTGCCTTTTCCACGATTTCTCTATTTCTTAATGGAGTTCTATATGGTTTTTAAACTTATTGGTGGATGATCTCCCGTGTCTATTTCCATTGTAACTGTTCGCGTCTTTCCCAATTCTAAATCATTAACCGCAAACACATCCTGATTTTGCTTTATAAATTGTTCCAATACTTCCTTATCTTCTGGCAGAGCTTTTAACTGTGACAACAATTCTTGTTCCCTTGTTATTTTGTCTAGTGAACATATTTGGGCTTTATTTCTTCTAGATGGATGGATCAATTCATCCATTCCGATTTTCCCTCTTCTTCCGCGTCCGCGTCTATCATTTCTCCTTTCACTAGAAGTTTCCAAATAACTTGTTCCCGACACTTCTGCTCTATCCGTTGCCAATATGTCACTAATGTTATGATCTAATTTTGCTATCACACATCCTCTGTATAACTTGATTTCTCTACCTGTGTTGTTGATAACCATTACTGGAAAGGTTAAGTGTTTATCCAACTCCATTATTCCATCTGGAACCTCCAAACCAGGCTCATCTATTATTTCCTCTTGTAACTCAGTGATTCTGACTGTGTTTCCTTCCCTATAATATGGGTTTCTCTTCAGCTTTGCTTGTATCAAATTAACCGACTGTGGTTTTAACGTCGTTGTCATTTTAACTCTAACTAGTGCTGATATATGCATGTCCTCTTCTATATCTATATATACGTCTCTGAATTTTAACTTATGTAGATCATAAAAAAGTCTTATTCCATTTTTTATCAAAAAATCTCTTCCTATTAACATATTTCTATTTAAACCCCTCACTACGTGAAAAAGGTGTCTTATGTTGATTCCCCCTAACTTAAAATTTATCATTGTTTGTCCAACCACTTGTAAATTCTGTCCAGTAACAGAGTGTAAATTATTACTACACTTAAATACTCTACAATTTCTTACTATTTTGTATAAAAAAACTTTCTTTACTACACTAACTTGAGCTCCCGAATCTATTAATGTACGAACTCTATACTTCCCTATTTCTAATATACACGAGCTATAATCTGTTTTATCTTCTATAAATTTCTTGACTTCATCTAGTTGAAAATATTCTCTGTTCGACCTATTATACCTGTTATTAACATATTCTCTAACCCTTGGGACCCTATTATTTACCCTCCTATCATAGGTCCTGTCTAATAGGTAGGGCGCCGATTTTCCTGTGTTCTTGTACCTGTAAAATTCCTGTGTCCATCAACAACATTCCTACTCACCCTATTATTATCATGTCTACCCTGTGTATTCGACTGGACACGCCTGTTATTACAAAAACGAGAAACATGTCCCCGTTGACCACAAACCCAACAGACAATATTTGTGTTATTTGTGTTTCCCACTGTCTCACTTGTAGGGTATCTCACATTTCTTCTTTCAACATAATCGCTCCTATTTCTACCTTGTAACGTTTGTATACCGCCTCTCCTATTCCATCCGAATCTTGTTTGTCCTATTTCCATGGGTTCCTCAACTCTGTCGTCTCGACTACTTCCCACTTCTCTTCCTGTTCTTAATCTAAACCTACGTCTCAAATTTTCCTCTTGTACCGCGATATCCACCGCTTGTGATAACCTCTCAGGGTTTTCTCTCATCAGCTTAAGTTTCAAACCATCAGATTTGATGCCATCCACAAAGATCCCTACTAACATCCTTTCCACTTCCTCCCCTCGTACATTCTGTCCTAAGAATGCTTCTTCAGCCAGGTTAATCAATCTATCGCTAAACAATTGTACCGTCTCTCCGTTATTTTGTTTAGCCTGCCTCAACACCGAAAACGCATGTTGTGGATCCGTTATTTCTGCATATTTCCTTGCTAGGTCTTCTTTGAATTGTTCCCACGTCTCATCTACTCTAGCCTCTAATTTTCTTCTGATATGATCTGAAACTGGTTCCGTTGCCGTCTGATAAGCCAGTCTCATTTTTTCTTCATCTGTTGCTGAGATCAAATAGGCATATTTTTCTATAGAAGTGACCCATTTCTTATAGTCTCTGGCCTGTCCACTAAACTTTACAATTTCTGTTGCCATCCCTTGTTGTTTAATCACCATATTAAGTCGGCCTACTGCTGTTCCCACGCCTGTTAAAACCTGTGCTAAGGTGTCTTGTTCCGCCATGCTGAAAAATACTGAAACAAAGCAAGCAAAGAACCACACAATTTCAATTTCTTAATTTAAAGAAGATGTTGCTAAGGTGTCTTGTTCCGCCATGCTGAAAAATACTGAAACAAAGCAAGCAAAGAACCACACAATTTCAATTTCTTAATTTAAAGAAGATGTGCTAAGGTGTCCTGTTCCGCCATGCTGAAAAATATTGAAACAAAGCAAGCCAAGAACCACACAATTTCAATTTCTTAATTTAAAGAAAATTACCTACTTTTTATAGAAAACCATAGTTATTTTCTAGTTTTAAGTATCACTCAGTTTTAACTTTTTAATTTAAAGGATACACTCACTTATTAGAAAAGCAAAGTTAGTTTCTTTTTGTTTCCTGACTCAAGCCTGTAGCTTCCTCCACTCGGCGTCAGATTTCATTCGATCACCAGGAGCCCGTTTCAGCTAAAAATCAGTCGCAGAGTTCAGGTAGTCCGTCTCTTCCTACACTCGGCGTCAGATTTCATTCGATCACCAGGAGCCCGTTTCAGCTAAAAATCAGTCGCAGGTAGTCACGTCACTTCTCTAGGGATGCCTGGCTTATTTTCAACCCCTGGTTGGGTCCCGACCAGCTTGTTAGTCTTTGCTTTCACCCCGGGTGGGGTACATCATCGACGTCTTGAGATACCAATTACGTAAGTGGCTGGCGATTTGAAATTATCAAAATTCAGGTTATGGTGACTTTTTAAAACTCCATAGTTCAGATCGCGGTTTAGAACATTGAAGGCTGTAGTTCAGTCAACGGCCATTACTAGCCCCTTGATGAGTGAGGTTTAAATGTTCAGCCACGGCTCTAGGAAAGCCCTTTGACGAGGTTTAATATTCAGCCACGGCTCCAGGAAAGCCCTTTGATGAGATTTAATGTTCAGCCACGGCTCTAGGAAAGCCCTTTGATGAGATTTAATGTTCAGCCACGGCTCTAGGAAAGCCCTTTGATGAGATTTAATGTTCAGCCACGGCTCTAGGAAAGCCCTTTGATGAGATTTAATGTTCAGCCACGGCTCTACCAGGTGCCGAAACTGTTTCTAAGTGTTAATTGACCGGAGCATGGAACAGTAGCAAAGCGGTTCCCGACCTTGACAAAACCGATTGGAGAAAACATTTACTCGAAATACCTTCTTGTTTTGGCAGTTTTGTCTGGATTCTTTAGTACTTCGCGTGGTAGCCGGGACGGTAAAATTCAGGATCCTGGTCAAGTGGCTCCATTTCGAGCTCTGTAACAATGTATAGAGACTCGCAAGACGTGGATTCAGTTGATAATATAAAGTTTATTAGTTCTTGATGACAAAGCGTTGATGTTAGACTCCACTCACATTGAAGGCCGGATCTTAACTGCCCTTGCCAACCCAATACGTCACGATTGAGCATCTCTCACCCTTTCACTCTCGATGCTCAATCGTGCTGTATCTCTTTCCCACTAGATTCTAATAATACCCCAATGCTCCTCCCTTACTGTTACATGAGTTGAGTTAAATTGAGATGAGTTGAGATGTTGTTGTTGTTTGTGTTGTTTGTGTTCGTTGGCTTGAGCTCCAACGTGAAGTCCTGTATGTCGGATGAAGGCATCCTGTTGTCCAACATCAATGTGATGTCATACAGGACCTAAGGTTTGCGTGAGTATCCGTTGTCCCATGTCTGGCTTATTGGTGTGCAGACTGGTGGTTCCTCGCCATACAGGCCGACACTCTCCGACTTCGGAGGAGTCGGCGATCCTACTGACTTTAGCCAGGACCCCGAAGGGACCTGTTGCCCAGGACGCTCTACGAGGACGCGTCAATAGGTCTTGGCCAGTATATAACCCGGCCCTGGTGCCTTGGAAACACCTTTGCGTCCCATGAGTTGAGATGATTTGACATTAATTGTGTTGAGTTGAGATGAGTTGAGTTGAGGTGAGTCAAGAACCGACATCACAGCACACGGGGCATTCCCAAAGGTGTTCACTTCTCATCTTCAACCGCCAGAGTCCCGTGCCCCTCAGAGTCATGAATCAGCTCTGCGGTCTTGTCCTAAATACCCCATGTAGTCAAACCATCCATGTATCTATCTCTCTGTCTTCTCCTTGCCCTCTTCCTATCAAGTTTTCCAGGTATTATTAAATTATTTCTCCGCATGGTTGCATGGCATTTACATGACGTCGTAGTCGACTCCAGCATTTTTGGGCTACTTGTGATTCCTGGATAGTTTACGTTCAGTAGTTTGCCATTACTTTCGGAACGGCTGGCACTTATACCATTGTATGGAAAAACCAGCGGCCTTCTTCCAAATCACCCTCAGCTGTGTTTCGTACGGGGTATGTAGGATTACGAATTGCGTTCGTTAACTCCTTCGCCACAGAGCCGGACAACGCATAACGTGTCCGAAATATATTGACTGTCCACATCTTTCATTTATTTATTTAAAATCTCTCATTCGTGTTTCTTTTAGTCCACGGTATTGTTTGTATTTTTTGTTTGGTTAGAAACTACATTACTGTCACGGAAAAAACTGCAGTTTAGTGATTCCTTGATAACTTACATATTAAAATACAAGGAAGGAGGAGGGTTAACCATTGTGTACGTCATTCTGAGAGGAGGAATAAAATTAACGATCATTGACCTACGAATATAAAAATAGGATCCAGGTGTTCGCCGAGTTCATTGCTTGACGATCTGACCGGGCACGGGAAACGGTAAGATCGCGCTGGGGGAAACTTCGACACCGGACAAACACAGCGGGAGACGGTGATCAGAGAATAGATTTCTTTGAAGTGCGACCAACGATGAACGGAGGAACAGCGTAACAACGGAGAGAAACGAACAACTAACCAATACGTGATTTCACCGCTTTTTGATGGGCAGGATACGGCAAATTTGATTGTAGATCAAACAATCAACGGAGGAGTGAACACTTGTTATAAATAGTAACAACTGGGGTTTCTGGTTAGTGTGTGTTCTAAACTGGGCTGAATGATATATGCTTCCTGAGTGGGGAAAGAAATACACGCCCCTAAGGGTCGAAAGAATATGGGATATTAGTGTGTTATTCGCTAGTGTATTTCGATTCCAGGAGGATAAGTGAATAGATAAGGTATTAGAATCTTAGTGTAATAGTAGCATAGGGATATAGGTGTTTGTTCTTAACGTGTGAAATTGCATTCGTTTATCTAGTCGTGTAAACTTTAGTGCACTCAGAAATCGTATGTCCGTATGTTTTTCGGAGGCTTTTCAGTATGGCTAGAGAAGGACTCTCACATAAGAAAATTATATGAAGCAGACGCATATCACCAGATTACTTATCTTCTCCACATGTTCCAATCCCCCTATTGAAATCAGAGAAGAGATGAAGGTTACTGCACTTGAGCAAATAAAGTACCTACTTAGAACCAACAAGAACATAGACATGGTTTAATATGAAGAAGTGATAACTTAACGTCAAATACAGAACACTGTATGCTCAAACGAATATACAACTAAAACCCTTAAAAGGAAAAGACGTTAACCTGTGGCAAGCAGGGATACTTAAAACTGCATGCAATTGCACTGTGCCGAAACATTAAACTTTATTAACAATAGACATGGTGTAGAACATTCATAGCAACTCTAGACAATGTTGGATAGTGGCGGTGTGTATTCAGAGGTGGATTATAATACCTTCCAAAACGGGAAATATATGAACTTCAGTGACTTACCAAATCGGATTATTTTCTGGTGATAAGACATTGAACAGTTGTTTTCTTCAAGAATTGGATTAAGTCCAGACTCAAGCAGGAGGAGATCATTCAGGGTGAGATCACTCCATTTCTGTGTGTGCTGTCCTGTGTTTTGGCCGACAGAAAAGGCGAGAAGAACTACGGCACATACGAAGTCAACCGTCCTATCTTGCATTCACACTAGCAGACAATACCAACTACATATACACAGTCCATACATACACCAGACATAGTTTTTATTAATAAATCTTTTATTTATCGTTGAAAGGAACTGTTGTCGGAGTATGTGTTGAGGGAATAACCGAGAGAGTGAAAGAAATAGATATATGGAAGGGAAGACAGAAGGGAGGAGTGTAGACAGAAGTCAGTCAATAATCCCAACAGATAATAAGTTTGAAGATGTGCTTGTTGATTCCACATTCCTCCCGGGAAAACAACTGACAATTACTACTGTCAGAAGTTGTTTCTCGGCTTATCTGCTTATTATGCACTCTTCGCTCAAGTTGGTAAAAATAAATAACTCGCTAGAACTAGAAGCAATAATAATGCTGTCAAATCCACACACAAAAAATAGATTGAAATTGCTGCCCTCAACATACATTGAAAGTCGGACAGACTTTTTCATAATTCAAATATGTCAACAGAAAAGTAATGATGCATTTCTAGTAATTAGGTCAATAAGCTCCAGAGAAATAGGAGTAATAAAAAACAATTCAAAACTAACAACAATGTTAAATGTACCAAGATTATGTCCTCAAAATAACGACATTTGGACGAGGCTTATGACCCAAATGATAATTGCGTTTCAGATAAGTTAGCGAAATAAAATATTTCTTTTACTTAATTAACATTATCAATTTTAATATTCTTGTTTCTGCTAATGGGTCTCTTTAGACCGCTCTTTCGTGTCTATTATTTTCTCTCTGGAAAGAGGTCAGCTTTATGGCATGAGTACCAGTGCAATGAGGTCGGTCTTCTTGTCTTTAAAAATGTATTAAAGAACATTGCTGGTGTCTATACAACTTTTGCAATCTTCTGTGCCATAAACCCATGACAGTTGCATCGTCTGTAAAACTACTGTAATCATGTATTTCCTACAACAGAAAGGCCAACTACCGCCGTCTGTAAAACTACTGCAATCATTTATTTTCTTCAACAGAAATGGCAACTACCGCCGTCTGTACAACTACTACAATAATCTGTTTCTTACATCAGAAATGTCAACTATCGCCGTCTGTACAACTACTGCAATCATCTATTTCCTGCAACAGAAAGAAAACTACAGTCGTCTTTACAACTACTGCAATAATTTATTTCTTGCAACAGAAAGGTCAACTACCGCGGTCTGTACAACTACTGCAATCATCTATTTTCTACTACAGAAAGAAAACTACAGCCGTCTTTACAACAGCTGCAAAAATCTATGTCCTATAATAGAGAAGAAAAAAAAAAAACTACCGACGTCTGTACAACAACATGAATCATCTGTTTCCCACAACAATGAAAGACATAATGTAGTTCAAACTTTTACATTTGCAGTTTTTCCTCCCATGTTTTGCTGTTGTGTTTCTTGCTACCCTACCCACCCACCCTCTCTCTCTCTCTCTCTCTCTCTCTCTCTCTCTCTCTCTCTCTCTCTCTCTCTCTCTCTCTCTCTCTCCCTCTCTCTCTCTCTCCTCTCTCTCTCTCTCCTCTCTCTCTCTCTCTCTCTGTTGTTTGATAATTACTTTGACGTCAAACCATCGGATGATTTTCGTTTCTCAGACTCGTACAAGAACTTCTATCTTAGATTTGCCTTCACTTCGTTCTGAGCTAATCAAGTTAGCTTAACGTCATAATACGGTTGTTTATATATGATAATGAGGTTGTTTCGAGTGATAGATTAGAGATGACTGTAGTTGTCGGAGTTTCACTTCGTTAATTATCATCATCATGTGCCATGCTTGAGCGGTTATGTTTCGCCATCTCACACGATCACCAGAGTCGTGGATCAGCTTTGTGTCCTTGCCTCGACCATCCCACGTGGCCAAGCCATCAAGATATCTACCTCCCTGCCTTCTATGTGCTCTTTCCCCATCAGTCTTGCCAGCAGTCAGCAAGTTTTGTCATCTATTTCTTCTCATAACGTGCCCAGAAAATCTTGACTGAAAAAGACATACTTTGGCCATATTAAACGGTGCTGTGGTTTGAAAATAGTACTATTGTGAGGCATGGTTACTTGGAGAAGAGAAAGGCGCCGACCAGCTGTAAAATGAGGTAAGTGTGCGATTCAAATTCCATGTTTGGCTGGTTATTCTTGTTTCCTTAACTGTAGACATGTTGATGGCTGGTGAGATTCCGAAACTAACATTTTCTGCCAGATGGGGTAGCCAGCCCGGTCACCAACGACCCTTAGTGGCGTATTACGACATACATGGTAGCCTACAGTGATCCCATTCGTTGCTTCCCTTAATTGTCCCGGTCAAACACGTGTGGGAAATCCGATTCTCCCTAGTCTGCCTTTGATGTCGCAGATTAGCATAGCGCCTCAACCAACTCAGACACTCAACCAACTCACACACTCAACCAACTCACACACTCAACCAACTCACACACTCAACCAACTCACACACTCAACCAACTCACACACTCAACCAACTCACGCACTCAACCAACTCACACACTCAACCAAATCACACACGCAGCCAACTCACACACTCAGCCAACTCACACACTCAACCAACTCACACACTCAACCAACTCACACACTCAACCAACTCACACACTCAACAAACTCACACACTCAACCAACTCAGACACTCAACCAACTCACACACTCAACCAACTCACACACTCAACCAACTCACACACTCAACCAACTCACACACTCAACCAACTCATACACTCAACCAACTCACGCACTCAACCAACTCACGCACTCAACCAACTCACGCACTCAACCAACTCACACACTCGCCCGTCGACCAACAGGTGGGCGGTTCGATCCCTAGCTGTACAAATTCTGATTTTTCAAAATTAGCTTGGACTCCCAGGTTGACTCAGCCTAGAGTAGGTGCCACAAATGCCTTGGGAAGTAAAGGCGGCCAGGATTAGACTGACATCTTCAGCCACTGGGCGCCGTTGGTCTATACAAATATGGGGCTAGAACCATGTACCCGATGTAACTTAAGGCGTGAGAGTTCAGCTAAGAACCGACATCCCTGCACTCAGGACATTCCCACACGTGCTCCGTCCCTCGTTCAACAGCCAGCGAGGAGTCACACTACTAATCGTTCCCACCGCTATCTGATTGAAAGTTATCCTGGTCTTCCCTCTCAGTTTTGAGATTTGTACAGAGCCCCTGCCGATTCCCCGCCATATCATTCTCTCCACATACGGGTGCTCAGTCTGTTCCACCGCTTTATCCACCTGGTCCCACAGGTGCACGAGCAACACTCCCATGTCCGTATGAATTTGCAACTGACAGATGTATTCCTTGCCAGTCTATCAACCTGTTCATTCCCCCGCACCCCCACATTGCCATGGCATAAATACCATACAATTATCACAATCTGTGACCTCTGAAGCGAGGCAATTCTACTCTTAACATTCCTTTATCAACCTTCCTAAGCATACACCCTGAGTTTGAAATGACTGCAATGTGTGATGCAGCAGTCTCCTCCAACTATCGGAATTCTGCTGTGACTGCTTCCACCTCCATTCTCATGCTGGAGGTTATAGTCTCATATGCCAGACTCTCCGTAAGAAGGGTCCTTGACTCTTTTATTTTCAACACACAAAGTAGTCGATTGTTAAAGTTTGCTGAAGCTATAATAATCAACCTTCGTAAGCCGTCCTTGTGCAAGCAGAAAGACATGTTAGTCAGTTTAAAATTACCGTGGTAGACAATCGACATTACTGTGCGAATATGTGTATATTTCAACTTGAAGGATTTATCTAGTTATTTCACGTAAGTTGTGTGATTTCTGCAGTATGTACCTGACGATATGCAGCGAAATATGCCAGGCAATAAATCGTGCAATCTATTGTTTGTGTCTTCGTTATTCAAATTCATCACGGGAAAACATTGTTTTGAATTTTTTTTTTTTCACTCAACGAACTCACGTCAAGTCCTTATAGATCTGCTAATTGTTGACTGGGTCAAGGTTGCTAAATCAAGGTTGACTGGATCAAAGTTGACTTGATCAAGGTTGGCTGGATCAAGGTTGACTGGATCAATGTTGACTGGATCACGGTTGATTGGATCAAAGTTGACTGGATCAAGGTTGACTGATTCAAAGTTGACTGTATCAAGATTTACTGGATTAAGGTTGACTAGATCAAGGTTGACTGGATCAAGGTTGACTAGATCAAGGTTGACTGGATCAAGGTTGATTGGATTAATCAGCAACATTTTCTACGGGGTGAGATAGCCATTGCCCACACCAACCTTCAATAATCTCCTCTTACAATATGCATGGTCGATTAGTGTACCGTTATTCCTTGCCTCTCTTATGGGCCTCCGGTAACACACGGGAGGGCGATTGGATTACTAGCTCATAACTTCCAGTAATCAATCCGTCAATCCTAGTTAAAGTGAACTTCATGTCCTATACAGCACGTCGCAGTCAAACCCATCATTGTTTTGATTGTATGTAATTTAATAGGCAATTTATACGATTAGCAGTTTCCTATTGCATTCCAAACCACAGACGCTCTTACAATGAAAACCGACGCAATGCGGTCTGCTTCTAAAGCGACTACGGTTCATTTCGAACCCTCGGATGGATATGTCGAGGATTTGTGAAACACTCTCACTACCCCTACGCCAAGTCTAGTAGCCCAGAAAACCATGAACTACTGAAATATATACCCTGGCCATTCTGGCACATTTGCTCTCTTCTGTATATTTCCCGCGCTATCGAGGACTAGCTATAACATTAGACATGTCTGTCTCCTTAATTGGGTAAGCCAAGCTGATTTATAAAGTAACACATCCAGGCGTGTAGTATACCACGTGACAAGAGAACTCTTGGGGTCTGGGTGTCCTTAGAAATTGAGTCTAGATTCCTGATATCCTTAAGTAATCAAATTACCAGGTGCCAGTTGCAACCCCCAGCCTTAATCATGGAGCTAAGTGTAGAACCGTGAGAAGCTAAGCTGGTTTGTGGGGTTCGGTGAAGGATTTGTTCACTGTAGTAGTGGTTAGTGACGGTGTGTGGTTGTGGGAGGGAGAATGGGAGGCAGGGAGAGAGATCGGGGAGGTGGTTTGAGATATATATATAAGGGGAGACAGGTGGAGAGTAATAGGAGGAGACAGGTCGTGAAACAGAGAGAAACCGGGTGTAAGATACAGGGGTGATAGCAAGAGAGGCTGGGGAAGGTAGAGCGAGAGATGGGGTACAGGAGAGACGGCGAGAGAGATTAGAGGAGACAGCGAGAGATAGACGGGTAGATAAGGCGAGAGATGGAGAGATAGTGGGAGTCGGCGAAAAAGACGCGGAGATATTGGGGGATAGACAGGAAATAGTGCGGGAGAGACAGGGGAGATAGGATGCGACAGACATATGGTGAGAGACAGAAGGAGAGAAAGAATACATGGTGAGACATATAGGTGGAGACAGATGGAGATAAACAGAGGAGTCAATAAGAAAGTATGGGGAGGGCGGGTGAGACAGAGTGAGACATATAGAGGGAGACAGAATGAGAGTGGTGAACAGTGTGAGAGACACGGAGAATTAGAGCAGGAGATACGGGGTAGTAGGGCAGAGCAAGAGAGGCGAAAAAGCGAGAGATTGGGTACAAGAGGAGACGGTGAGACAGACGGAGAGACAGCTTGAGATTAGTTAGTTAGTTAGTTAGTTAGTTAGTTAGTTAGTTAGTTAGTTAGTTAGTTAGTTAGTTAGTCGCAGTTCCAACTTCACAGCAACGGGTCGTCCCCATTATGCTCCGTTCCTGTGCCAGTGAATATCACACAAAATGCTCCCCACTGCCCAATGTGAAAAGTGGAAAAGACATGAGTCTCGACAAACAACAGCCAGCACAGATACACTGTGCATAATGCCGCCGCCAGAATGTCAACACAATAGTCCCCCACAAAACACCCAGTTTAATTTCTGATGGCAGTCATTTTCCCATCTGATGTTTCCTAGATGTTCACCCACACAGTCCACGAAATACAGTTCATCGTCGATGGTAGTGGCAGTCAACCAGAAGCCCAGCAGCCACGCATTTCTGCATAAGGCAAAATTCAACTCTGGGACATAGCCATCTGCCATCGCTCCGAACATGCAGACAGCGTGAGAGATCAGCGGAAACATTCAACATCCACTAATATACTATTCCACCAATCCGGGACATTCAACATCCGCTAATATATTATGCCAACAATCCAGACTTTCAATAACTTCTAGTATATTGACCCTATTCCAACAATCTAAGACATTCAACAGCAGCTGGTACATTGTCCCTAATCCAGGAAATTCAGCAACAGCCAATATATTGTCCCTATTCCAACAATCCGGGACAACTGCTCGTATATTGTCCTGATTCCAACATTCAACAACAGCTAGTTAGATCAGCCGATGAGCCCTATCGTAAAAGACTACTTGGGGACACACAATATCTCATTTACCCTCGCTCCGATCTGTCAATGTTCGCTCACCCACAAAATGTGAACAGACAAACACATTTCTGGCCAACATCACAATTGGAAATATCCTCCGTGCGGTGTCCATGCAGAAACGTGATGGAAACGATAAATAGAATTCGGGGAATTGTAACTTGCTCGTAATTCTAAGTTGTGCTCTTTCTGCCGGTTGGGCGACCGGGACTCAGCAAAACACTGATAAACGTATTTAGAGTGCAGAAAAATTTAAAACGTTATTTAGAGTGTAGAAAAATGATGAAAAAAAAAACGTTAATTAGAGTGTTAAAGTTAGTTGCATATCTTTTAAAGGACGTAGCAATCAACCCCAGCATTGTTTGGCTGTTCGTGATTCTTGGGCAAGTTAACGTTCAGAATTTGCCATTGCTTTCTGAACGACCGTCGCCCATACTATTTCATTTTAAAAAAAAACAACGTAAGGCAGTCTGCTGCAAAATAGTCTGCTCCCACAGCTGTGTATTGACTGCGGGTAAACGAGATTACGAATAGCGTCCGGTTTCCTTCGCCACGAAACAGGATAATTAGAGTGCAGACAAATGAAAAACGTTAATTAGAAAGTTGAAAAATGAAAACATTATTTAGAGTATAGATAAATGAAAAATGTTATTTAGAGTGCAGTTATATGAAAACAAAACGTTATTTAGAGTGTAGAAAAATGAAAACCGTTAATTCGTGTGAAGAAAAATGTAATAACGTTATTTAGAATCTAGAAAAAATGTAAAACGTTAATTAGAGTAGAAAAATGAAAACTGTTAATTAAAGTGTAGAAAAATTAAAACCGTTAATTAGAGTTTAAAAAAAAATTAAAAACTTTATTTAGAGCGTACACAAATTTAAACACGTTAATTGGAGTGTAGATACATGAAAACACGACGCTATTTATAGTGTTGAATGTTAAAAACCGTTAATTAGAGTGTTTAAAATTTCTAAACGTTTATTAGAGTGTTGGAAAATGAAAAGCTTTAATTAGAGTGTAGATATATTAAAAATTAGTTGCATATCCTTTACATGACGTAGCAGTCAACCCCAGTATAACTTTAACATGAAAATTAGAATTAGTAAACAGAGGTAAAGAAGAAAAAATACAAGAAAGATTCATTTAAAAGAACACTCCTAGTAACAAGTAAAGAGCTTGAAGTACTTAGAAAGTATATTATCAAATAGCAAATCGGAAAATGAGATCGAAAATAGATGCAATAAAGAAAACTAACTGGACAAATGGCGTCAATACTAAAGAACACACATGTATCAATAGATACTAAAACAGCATTCGAACCACAAAATCTTCCTACCACTCTATGCTACCAAAGCTAAACCCGGAGAATGAC
This sequence comes from Cepaea nemoralis, assembly GCA_014155875.1. Taxonomy (NCBI): domain Eukaryota; kingdom Metazoa; phylum Mollusca; class Gastropoda; order Stylommatophora; family Helicidae; genus Cepaea; species Cepaea nemoralis. The sequence continues at coordinate 58,657 of JACEFZ010003197.1, forward strand.
AGAAAAAAAAAGAGAAAAGAAAAGTTACAACAACGGAAATGAGATTCCGGAGAAGAATACTCAATGTATCAAGAAGAGAGATCAGAAATGAAGAAACCAGGACTACAGTGGGGGTAATAGCAGCGCTAGATTGCATTAGCAAACAACAAGTGAAATGCTTCAGTCATATAACTAGACTGTCAACTGACAGTATAGCACAACAAGTAATGATGTACAGACCAAATGGAATCAGAATAAAAGCCGATTATGTCAACGATTAACAGAGGGAATAATAGAGTCCATAGGAATTTCGACTTATGAAGCCCATAAACGGGCACTCTCCCGCTGTTTTTGCTTGACCCCCGAAGCCGCAATGTATAAGAGGGACAAGATGAGATGAGATGAACGAACGAACGAACAAACACACTTTATTTTCAAAGGGTCACAAATTGGGCATGCAGGCCCGTCTTACATTTGGCTCTTTCAATCACTCACCTTCCTCCGAAGTCGGAGAGTGTCTACCTGCACGATGAGGAACCACCAGTCTGCGCACCAATGGGCCAGACATGGGACAACGAATACTCACGCAAACTCACTCCGGTATTACATCACACTGATGTTGGACAACAGGATGTCTTCATCCGCATACAGGACTTCGAGCTGGAGTTCATAGAAAACGAACACAAGCAAGCAAGCAAGCAATCACTCGTCTATCGTTCATGAATTGTGCATGTTACATTCACATATGAAAAAAAAACATTGTTAAATGGATGTTCTAAACCATGTTATGAGACAGGCAGACACGCGTACACACACATTTATAAACGCACACCCACACATACAAACCTGCACACATACATCATTCACACAAACTCTCACAGTTATGCACACACTCAATAACATACAAATACAAACTCCCTCGCATACACTGCATGCGTACATACACACACAAACATACATGCACGAACATACACACATATACACACATACACACATACATACACAAGCCAAAAACCAAAATATGGAGAGACAGAAGGAGAGAAAAATACATGGTGAGACATATAGGTGGAGACAGATGGAGATAAACAGAGGAGTCAATAAAAAAGTATGGGGAGGGGGGGAGACAAGGAGACTAAGAGGGAGACAGAATGAGAGTGGTGAACAGTGTGAGAGACACGGAGAATTGAGCAGGAGATACGGGGTAGTGGGGCAAGCAAGAGAGGCAAAAAAGCGGAGATTGGGTAAAAGAGGAGACGGTGAGACAGAGGGGAGAGACAGTTGAGATTAGTTAGTTAGTTAGTTAGTTATTTAGTTAGTTAGTTAGTTAGTTAGTTAGTTAGTTAGTTAGTCGCAGTTCCAACTTCACAGCAACGGGTCGTCCCCATTATGCTCCTTCCTGTGCCAGTGAATATCACACAAAATGCTCCCCACTGCCCAATGTGAAAAGTGAAAAGGACATGAGTCTCGACAAACAACAGCCGCACAGATACACTGTGCATAATGCCGCCGCCAGAATGTCAACACAATAGCCCCCCCCAAAAACACCCATTTTAATTTTCTGATGGCAGTCATTTTCCCATCTGGATTTTTCCTAGATGTTCCCCCACACAGTCCACGAAATACAGTTCATCGTCGATGGTAGTGGCAGTCAACCAGAAGCCCAGCACCACGCATTTCTGCATAAGGCAAAATCAACTCGGGGGACATAGCCATCTGCCATCGCTCCGAACATGCAGACAGCGTAGAGATCAGCGGAAACATTCAACTCCACTAATATACTATTCCACCAATCCGGGACATTCAACACCCGCTAATATATTATGCCAACAATCCAGACTTTCAATACTTCTAGTATATGACCCTATTCCAACAATCTAAGACATTCAACAGCAGCTGGTACATTGTCCCTAATCCAGGAAATTCAGCAACCCAATATATTGTCCCTATTCCAACAATCCGGAAATGCTCGTATATTGTCCTGATTCCAACATTCAACAACAGTAGTTAATCAGCCGATGAGCCCTATCGTAAAAGACTACTTGGGGACACAAAATATCTCATTTACCCTCGCTCCGATCTGTCAATGTTCGCTCACCACAAATGTGAACAGACAAAAAATTTCGGGCCCAAACATCCCAATTGGAAAATCCTCCGTGCGGTGTCCATGCAGAAACGTGAGGGAAACGATAAATAAAATTTCGGGGAATTGTAACTTGCTCGTAATCTAATTTGGCTCTTTCTCCCGGGTTTGGGCACCGGGACTCAGAAACACTGATAAACGTATTTAGAGTGCAGAAAAATTTAAAACGTATTTAGAGTGTAGAAAAATGATAAAAAAAAAAACGTTAATTAGAGTTTTAAAGTTAGTTGCATATCTTTTAAAGGACGTAGCAATAAACCCCAGCATTTTTTGGCTGTTCGTGATTCTTGGGCAAGTTAACGTTCAGATTTGCCATTGCTTTCTGAACGACCGTCGCCCATACTATTTCATTTTAAAAAAAAAACAACGTAAGGCAGTCTGCTGAAAAATAGTCTGCTCCACAGCTGTGTATTGACTGGGGGGTAAACGAGATACGAATAGCGCCCGGTTTTCCTTCGCCACGAACAGGATAATTAGAGTGCAGAAAATGAAAAACTTTAATTAGAAAGTTGAAAAAGAAAACATTATTTAGAGTATAGATAAATGAAAAATGTTATTTAGAGTGCAGTTTATAAAAAAAAGTTTTTTAGAGTGTAAAAAATAAAAAACCTTTAAATTCGTGTGAAAAAAAATGTAATAACGTTATTTAGAATCTAGAAAAATGTAAAACTTTAAATTTAGAGTAGAAAAATAAAAACTGTTATTAAAGTGTAGAAAAATTAAAACCGTTAATTAGATTTTAAAAAAAAATTAAAAACTTTATTAGAGCGTACACAAATTTAAACACGTTAATTGGAGTGTAGATACATGAAAACGACGCTATTTATAGTTTTGAATGTTAAAAACCGTAATTAGAGTTTTTTAAAATTTTAAACGTTTTATTAGAGTGTTGGAAAATGAAAAGTTTTAAATTAGAGTGTAGATATATTAAAAATTAGTTGCATATCCTTTACATGACGTAGCAGTCACCCCAGTATAACTTAACAGAAAATTAGAATTAGTAAACAGAGGTAAAGAAAAAAATACAAGAAAGATTCTTTTAAAAAGAACACTCCTAGTAACAAGTAAAGAGCTTGAAGTACTTAGAAAGTATATTATCAAATAGCAAATGGGAAAAATGAGATCGAAAATAGATGCAATAAGAAAAATAACTGGACAAATGGCGTCAATACTAAAGAACACACATGTATCAATAGATACTAAAACAGCATTCAAACCACAAAATCTTCCTACCACTCTATGCTACCAAAGCAAAACCCCGGGAGAATGACAAAAAAAAAAGAAAAAAGAAAAGTTACAACAACGGAAATGAGATTCCGGAGAAGAATACTCAATGTATCAAGAAAAAGAGATCAGAAATGAAGAAAAAAGGACTACAGGGGGGGAATAGCAGCGCTAGATTGCATTAGCAAACAACAAGTGAAATGCTTCGTCATAAACTAGACTGTCAACTGACAGTATAGCACAACAAGTAATGATGTACAGACCAAATGGAATCAGAATAAAAGCCGATTATGTCAACGATTAACAGAGGGAATAATAGAGTCCATAGGAATTTCGACTTATGAAGCCCATAAACGGGCACTCTCCGCTGTTTTTGCTTGACCCCGAAGCCGCAATGTATAAGAGGACAAGATGAGATGAGATGAACGAACGAACGAAAAAACACATTTTTTTTAAAAGGGTCACAATTGGGCATGCAGGCCCGTCTTACATTTGGCTCTTTCAATCACTCACCTTCCTCCGAAGTGGGAAAAGTGTCTACCTGCACGATGAAAAACCACCATCTGCGCACCAATGGGCCAGACATGGGACAACGAATACTCACGCAAACTCACTCCGGTATTACATCACACTGATGTTGGACAACAGGATGTTTTTCTCCGCATACAGGACTTCGAGCTGGAGTTCATAGAAAACAAACACAAGCAAGCAAGCAAGCAATCACTCGTCTATCGTTCATGAATTGTGCATGTTACTTCACATATAAAAAAAAAACTTTGTTAAATGATGTTCTAAACCATGTTATGAGACGGCAGACACGCGTACACACACATTTATAACGCACACCCACACATAAAAACCTGCACACATACATCATTCACACAAACTCTCACAGTTATGCACACACTCAATAACATACAAATACAAACTCCCTCGCATACACTGCATGCGTACATACACACACAAACATACATGCACGAACATACCACTATACACACATACACACATACATACACAAGCACATACACACATATACACACAAATTGCACACACATACACACACGTACACAGAATTACACACACGCACACATACACACACAAACAAAGACACACATATATACACACACACTCATGCACCCCCATATACACACATACACATACATACATACACACACATACCCATAAACACACATATACACACAAACACATACACACAAACACACACACATACATACACATACAAAATATATAAACACAAAATACATGAGATGAGAAAAGATGAGATTTATTAGATTAGATGGGATGAGAAGATTGATCCATGTTTATTTCAATTACTCTTTCTGTTAACGTTCTCAAGATGAATATGGCGTTGTGTGTTCGTTTCCCTTCCACAAATACATCTGCAATACGTCTTCGCGGTATTGCCCTATAATCACAACGTGTGTTTAGCTGTAACATACAAACATGCATTTGGCCTTTTGTAAACTCGTTTAGCGTTTAGCTATGGCTTGTTCTTGTAATCATGGCTCCGGAGACGGAGGTTTCCGAGTGCAGACAATGGATTAAAGTCCACCCAGGCATGAAACATCCCCTCTCGCGGCCTGCCTTCAACTTTAACGTATCAAACAGATTGATTGTGGAGCGGACGCATGCCTGTACAGGCAGGGATAAACATGTGATGACATGCCGAGGGGGGGAACATTTTTGCGTTTCTTCCATCCAATCAGACAGGGGGGATTACATACTGCAGCACGTGCCGGAAGGCGGATTTCTTAAATATTACAAATTGGTGCGCATTTGTGATTAAACTCCAGGCTTTGATGTTTTGGTGCGTTAATTTCGATCTCTCAATTCCAAATAACTGTTACATTCTTTAGAGTCGTAATTATCTAACTCAAAACAGTGGCGTAGCCACAGGCGTTACATCGCCGTCATCATTACCCGCACCAACATAATCATCATCATTTTCATCACCATTATAAGCAGATGGAAAGTTTGGACAGGATACAGAACGAAACTATGCGTATTATTCTTGGATGCACGAGAGATACACCATGCAGGGCGATGCGCTACCTTCTTGATTTTCCAACAATGGGGGACAGAATACAAATTTGCCGAGCACTTGCCTACCTCAGAGTTAACGCCAACACGCAACATCCACTGCATAGAGAAATGAAAAAGGTAAACGGCAACAGATTAAAAAGAGGAAAGTCGTGGGTGGATCAAGCAGAAGACATTCTTCAGCAGGTGTGTTCACTTGAGGACTTAGAACCTGGCGAGGAGTGGGTACAAGTGCCAACAGAGTTCTGTACGTCTTTTCAGTTGCATCCAACTAGACAGGAAATTCAGACAAGAAACTCCAGCTGCTGTGGAGGCGGAAGTACAGACTCTGATCTTCTGAATTCTTTAGAGGGTGATGCTGTCATTTACACGGATGGGTCGGTCGTTCGAAGAGTGAGAAGTTTACGAGCCTTTACGGCTCAGGCCGGAGGGAGAATTGTAAAGGAAGAGTCTGATGCTTTTGCCTTGAACACAAGGAGCCTGACTATGGAAGTCATGGCAGTAAGTAAAGCAATAACATTGCTCGAGATACAGACATTCACTCGGGCATGTGTCCTTAGTGACTCAATGAGTATGCTCAGGCAGATAGAGTTGGGGTGGGTCCGAAGAAAGTGGTTGCTGTCTCTGGAGAGGTCTCGGCTGGCAAAGATTAGTTTCATTTTCGTGCCAGGGTATGCGGGTGTACAAGGAAATGAGCTGGCTGACATGCTTACAGGTAAAGCTACTGTGGAAGGTGGACGAGCCATGGACTAGGCAGACATTCTGAATGCTCTACGAAAATTAAGTCGTTTTTGAGAACCAAAGTGATGCTGTGAATCTACAACCATGGTCAGGCATCATCATCGTCATCATCATATCGTTGCTTTCATCATTACAAACATCCCAGTCATCACAATTAACATCTTTATCGCCGTTGCTTTCATTATCCCTACCATCACCATCGGTAGTTTCATTATAATCAGCATTGTCATTACGCTATCGTCGGTATCATCATCATTACCATTATCTACGCAATTATTATCATTGCCGTCATGTTTCACGTCATCAAATGCTTTTTTTTTGTAGTCAGTAGAGCACAGATATAGATCTCTTTTCTTTTTAGTCAATCTTTCTGTTGATGTTCTCAAAACGGCGTTGTTGGTACCTTTACCTGGCCCAGATCCACGCTGCTACTCGCCCATTTCAGGTTATTTGTTCTTCTTCTCGTTATAATTGTCATAAATGTTTTAGTCACATGACTTATTAAACTAGCTCTGCGATGTTCTCCACAATCCATTGCACCAGATTTCTTTGGTAGAACTATAGAACAGATGTCTTTGGTAGAACTATGAAACAGATTTCATTGGTAGAACTATGAAACAGATTTCTGCGGTAGAACTATGGAACAGATTTCTTTGGTAGAAGTATGGAACATATTTCTTTGGTAAAACTATGGAACATATTTCTTTGGTAGAACTATGGAACAGATTTCTTTGGTAGAACGATGGAAAAGATTTTATTGGTAGAATATTTAACAGATTTCTTCGATAGAACTATGGAATAAAATTCTTCAGTAGAACTGTGAAACAGATTTCTTTGGTAAAATTATGGAATAGATTTCTTTCGAAGAACTATGGAACAGATTTCTTTGGTAGAACTATGAATTAGATTTCTTCGGTAAAGTTATGGAATAGATTTCTTTCGTAGAACTATGAAACAGATTTCTTTCGCAGATCTATGGAATAGATTTCTTTGGTAGAACCATGGAACAGATTTCTTTGGTAGGAGTATGGAATAGATTTCTTTGGTAGAACTATGGAAGAGATTTCTGTTGTAGAACCATGGAACATAGATTTCTTTGGTAGAACTATGGAAGAGATTTCTGTGGTAGAACCATGGAACATAGATTTTTTTGGTAGAACTATGGAACAGATTTTAAGTGTCCATTACTGACCGTAGATGTCACCCGTATCTTTCTTCGTCCCTCTTTCGTGAAGGAGTGCATTCCACCCAGTGATGTACCTCACAGGTCACTGTGTCCCACTTCACCATGCATTTGTGTCGGGCTTTCTTTCTCTAGACAGATTCCATCCAAGGTACCGGGCTCTATCAACCAGTGGGTATGATTTTTTTAAATAAAGTATTTGCCAATGCGGGAGCCTTACGGCCTACTTTTTGCGATTTCCAAATGTCGTGATCTTTTTTTAACTTACACACGGGACCTCCTTTCCTTCACCCTTATCCGGGAAGACTAGATATCCAATCTCACTACCGAACAGATCAAAGGTTCGTGTGATATCATTGGTACTTGAAAAAAAAAATTTCAGGCCTATGCAAGGATCGAGCCCGGTACCTTCTGAGCTTGAGGCAGACACCCTAATCACCCAGCTACGGCTCCCATTATCACTTGCATACCCAACAACTTTTCCACATTAGTCCTGGCAATACAGCCCTCGTTCCTCAGCTCGTGACATGGCCTAGTATGCGCCATTCCCACTTGTCCGTTGAACCCGCTTAAACTCATATGCCCCCAACCTAGTTGTCTGAAGAACTCCATCAGGCCCACTCTTGACAAAATTTCTATGACATTTGAAATATTTCATGTGTGGAAATTCCCAGCTCCATACTTCCCTGTTACAAATTAGATTGAATATTTCATGCACTCTATATTAGGAACTTAAAATTGCTTCAGGAGACATTCTTAGAATATCTTGGGTTAAGAAACAGAACAATCCTGACATTTTACACAATGTTAACATCGAAGACAAGGTGTATAAACAGTACCATATTTCAGAAATCATAAACTGTACAAATGTCCCAGAAATCATTACCTGTATAAATGTCTCAGGAATCCTAAACAGTATCATGTCTCAGAAATAATTACCTGTGTAAATGTCTCAGAAATCATAAACAGTATACATGTCTAAGAAATCACAAACTGTATAAATGTCTGAGACATCATAAATAGTACCGTGTCTCAGAAATCACAAACAGTATAAATGTCTCAGAAAATCACCCGAAACAAAAATATATATGTCTCAGAAATCATAAACTGTATAAATGTCTCAGAAATCATAAACTGTATAAATGTCTCAGAAATCATAAACTGTATAAATGTCTCAGAAATCATAAACTGTATAAATCTCTCAGAAATCACACACAGTATGTATGTCTCAGAATCATAAACTGTATAAAGTCTCAGAAATCACAAACAGTATATATGTCTCAGAAATCATAAACTGTATAAATGTCTCAGAAATCATAAACTGTATAAATGTCTCAGAAATCATAACACTGTATAAATGTCTCAGAAATCATAAACTGTATAAATGTCTCAGAAATCATAAACTGTATAAATGTCTCAGAAATCACAAACAGTATATATGTCTCAGAAATCATAAACTGTATAAATGTCTCAGAAATCACAAACAGTATATATGTCTCAGAAATCATAAACTGTATAAATGTCTCAGAAATCATAACTGTATAAATGTCTCAAAATCATAAACTGTATAAATGTCTCAGAAATCATAAACTGTATAAATGTCTCAGAAATCACAAACAGTCTATATGTCTCAGAAATCATAAACTGTATAAATGTCTCAGAAATCACAAACAGTATATATGTCTCAGAAATCATAAACTGTATAAATGTCTCAGAAATCATAAACTGTATAAATGTCTCAGAAATCATAAACTGTATAAATGTCTCAGAAATCATAAACTGTATAAATGTCTCAGAAATCATAAACTGTATAAATGTCTCAGAAATCACAAACAGTATATATGTCTCAGAAATAATAAACTGTATAAATGTCTCAGAAATCATAAACTGTATAAATGTCTCAGAAATCATAAACTGCATAAATGTCTCAGAAATCATAAACTGCATAAATGTCTCAGAAATCATAAACTGTATAAATGTCTCAGAAATCACAAACAGTATATATGTCTCAGAAATCATAAACTGTATAAATGGCTCAGAAATTATAAACATTATAAATGTCTCAGATATCACAAACAGTATAAATGTCTCAGAAATCACAAACAGTATATATGTCTCAGAAATCATAAACTGTATAAATGGCTCAGAAATTATAAACATTATAAATGTCTCAGAAATCACAAACAGTATATATGTCTCAGAAATCATAAACTGTATAAATGTCTCAGAAATCACAAACAGTATATATGTCTCAGAAATCATAAACTGTATAAATGTCTCAGAAATCATAAACTGTATAAATGTCTCAGAAATCATAAACTGTATAAATGTCTCAGAAATCATAAACTGTATAAATGTCTCAGAAATCACAAACAGTTTATATGTCTCAGAAATCATAAACTGTATAAATGTCTCAGAAATCACAAACAGTATATATGTCTCAGAAATCATAAACTGTATAAATGTCTCAGAAATCATAAACTGTATAAATGTCTCAGAAATCATAAACTGTATAAATGTCTCAGAAATCATAAACTGTATAAATGTCTCAGAAATCACAAACAGTATGTATGTTCTCAGAAATCATAAACTGTATAAATGTCTCAGAAATCACAAACAGTATATATGTCTCAGAAATCATAAACTGTATAAATGTCTCAGAAATCATAAACTGTATAAATGGCTCAGAAATTATAAACATTATAAATGTCTCAGAAATCACAAACAGTATAAATGTCTCAGAAATCACAACAGTATATATGTCTCAGAAATCATAAACTGTATAAATGTCTCAGAAATTATAAACATTATAAATGTCTCAGAAATCACAAACAGTATATATGTCTCAGAAATCATAAACTGTATAAATGTCTCAGAAATCACAAACAGTATATATGTCTCAGAAATCATAAACTGTATAAATTGCTCAGAAAGTATAAACATTATAAATGTCTCAGAAATCACAAACAGTATATATGTCTCAGAAATCATAAACTGTATAAATGTCTCAGAAATCACAAACAGTATATATGTCTCAGAAATCATAAACTGTATAAATGGCTCAGAAATTATAAACATTATAAATGTCTAAGAAATCATAAAAATTATAAATGTCTCAGAAATTATAAACAGTACCTTGTCTCAGAAATCATAAACATTATAAACATCTCAGAATTAAAAACAATATATATCTTCTACTCGGCGATCTATGGAGACGAATACCACCAGCTGTAAGTGCAGAGAATGGCTCGCACTAAAACGACCGAGAAAAGACACGCGATTTACGCACCCGGGAAGAAGAAAGCAGAGGCCAGGCGGACTAGAAGGACTGTTGATTCTGTGGCAACACACAGCAGTCCAACAATATCTACACCAGCTAAAGCTGTTCCCGAAAACTACAGAGACCAGAGACCACAGATGAAGCCAGCAGCAGTGGAGAAGCCAGTGAAAAACACAACACTAATGAGAAGCAGCCACGCAGCTCATTATGCCTTTGTCCTAGGCTCTGTCAAGACGGCAAGGTGCCTGTACAGAATAGTGCTACAAAAGTGTGCATGAACAAACATATCTGCCCAAAAGAACTCAATAGTAAAGAAGACTGATTATAAATATTTACTTAACTGGAGGATGGGGTGGGGAAAAAGACATGAATATCTTAAATAAATAAAGTCTTAAAAGTCGAGAGGATCGACTTCATTGCAGCGGGGTTTATCCCTTATGGCTCGGTCTCTTTTCGCACTGCAGCCTGCCGAAAACGTTGGACAACACACGAACTCTGTAGCTCCAGCGACGAACCCCAGGAGTCTGCGAGAAAAATGCACTCGTGAACCAAAAGACGTAGCCCGGAATCGAACCCACAACCTTCAAAGCGCGAGGCGAACGGTTTGATCATTTGGCCAAGGAGACTCCTAGACATAAATATCTGGAAAAGATCACTGTGGAGAGAGATGTGCCGGCGAGTCGGAGAGAAGAACAACAACCTAGTGAGAGAAATCTAGAGAGATCAGAAATATGAGCTGGGTGTTATAGGCGAAGTGGTCAAGCCGTCTGCCTTGGGCTCCGAAGGTTGAAGGTTCGATTCCTTGCCGCATTCTTTGGTTCACGAGTGAATTTTTTCGGAGACTCCTGCGAGTCGTCGCTGGAGCTACGGAGTTCGTGCTTTGTGCGACGCTTTCCGCGCTGCAGAAAGAAACTTGAGTCCGGTGCAATGAAGTCGATCTTGTCGACTTTTAAGCGACTTTTAAAGGAACAATAACTGCCTGCCTGCCTGTCTGTCTGTCTGCCTGCCTGCCTGCCTGCCTGCCTGCATGCATGCATGCATGCATGTGTGTGTGTGTGTTATGTCTGTCTGTCTGTCTGTCTGTCATGTCTGTCTGTCTGTCTGTCTCACTCATACACACACAATGTCCATCCCCCCTCGACCTACTTCATCTAAATTCTTAATACCATTGAAGACAAACAATATATGCACTGTTGTAGCAGAACAAGTGATATAAAAACAGCGTAGAACAACGTGTACATAAATTTACTCAAACTGAACAAAAAAAAACAAAAAAAAACAGCCTCAACGCCCAAACGACAAACAGCAATCAAATCAATCTTCAGGTTGCAAATATTTCTCTGAAGCCAAAGATGTCTCAGACTTCAGCTGAACTTCAAAGCAGCGCCCGCCATTCTTCCATCAGAAATACCTCTTTCATAAAAGTCTGGGCGAACCGAAATCAAGTTCGACCGCCACAAAACCGGCCCATAATCTTACACCATTCACAAACTATTTCTTCCGTCCCAATTTTGTTTTACTTTGTGTAAGCAGCGGCAAATATTTGCAATAAATTGTTGTGACGGCAAGTCAGAAAACAGCTTCTAACATAAACAATCTTTTTGAACTTTCTGTCCGTTAAAAGTGCTGCATGATCAGGCGAAAATAGCAGCAGTGCAGGAGAGCCAGTGCTAACTGATTCAGTGCCAAACAAAATATTAGGTTTTAAGCAAACTTAGTACACAATCAAATAAACAAGTATTATAATGTAAATGTCTAATCATTCAACATTACAATTGCGGAAGATACCTCGAAACAAAACAAATACGACGAAGTGTTAGCATGGCGATATATCCTCCTCTCCACGGAGTCTCAGTGGCTAAGTGCTCAAGCCGTCTGACTCGAGCTACGAAGGTTGTGGGTTCGATTCCGGGCCGCGTCCTTCGGTTCACGAGTAATTTTCCTTTCGGAGACTCCTGTGGGTCATCGTTGGGGCTACAGAGTTCGTACTTTGTGCGACGCTTTCCGTCCTGCGGAAAGAGATCGAGCCATATGGGATAAAAACCCGATGCAATGAAGTCGACCCTGTCGGCTTTTAAGCGACTTGTTATATCCCCCCTTCCCCCTCCCCACACACACAGCAGTCAAACCCAAAAGCCTATCTGCCCACACTTCCCCACGCAGCAACCAAGCCCGTAAGCCTATGTGCCCATAATCTCCCCCCCCCACACACACACACACACACAGCTTTCCAATCCCACAAGCCTCTCTGCCCATCCGTTTCCTCTTATACCCGCTTGCTCTGGAACAAATGTGATACAGATATTGGTCAGGCTTGACATTGAAATGCCATTGCGCATTCTCCTGTTACCGTTTAATGCCATTTAATTATCTGATTTCATTTTGTTAACATCTCCTCGTCTTGTTCCTGAAGTTGAGTTGAGTTGAGTTGAGTTAAAAACTGACATCACTGCACTCAGGACATTCCCATACGTGCTCAGTCACCTCGTTCAACAGCCAGCGAAGACTCATACTACTAATCGTTCCTACCGCTATCTGATTTAAAGTTCTCCTGGTCTTCCCTCTCAGTTTTGAGATTCTTTGAGGGGACATAACTTTTAATAGTATTGCTATATATGTAAAATTGTTGCATATTTCTCAAATAGGTGGACCTTTTCGATACAGTTATCTACAGGCATATGAGTTATAATCCTCCTCCTCCCCCTCCTCCCTCCTCCTCCCCTTCCTTCTCCTCCTCCCCCTCCTCCTCCTCTCCTCCTCCTATCCCTCCTCCTCCCTCCTCCTCCTCCCCTCCCCCTCCTCCTCCTCCCCCTCCTCCTCCCCCTCCTAACCTCCTCCTCACCCTAGATAGATAGATAGATAGATAGATAGATAGATAGATAGATAGATAGATAGATAGATAGATAGATAGATAGATAGATAGATAGATAGATAGATAGATAGATAGATAGATAGATAGATAGATAGATAGATAGATCACCGCCAGGGACTGAGCGAAGCCGGGCCGGGTCAGCTAGTGTGTATATATATATATATATATATATATATATATATATATATATATATATATATATATATATATATATATATATATATAGTTGGAAGAAAGTACAGATTGGAAGACAGACGTGCAGACAGAAGGGCAGGCAGACAGACAGAAGACATATAGAAAAATAGACAGACAGTTGGATGGGCGGACAGAGAGACGAACGGATGGACAGACAGGTGGACAGACAGACAGACAGATCATCGACTGCCTGCAAGTGAACCTAAGCGCTGCTCGAGACAAAAAGATGCCTAAAAAGAAACAACAGAAAATGTTAGCTACAACAGGCTCAATAAACAACAACACACATCAACAGACAACAATAGATAACAACTGACACAACAGCCAACAACAGACAACAACAAACAACAACAGACAACAATAGACAACAACAGACAACAAAAGGCACAACAGACAACAACAGACACAACAGACAACAACAGACACAACAGACAACAGACACAACACACAACAACAGACAACAATAGATAACAACAGACAACAATAGATAACAACAGCCAACAACAGACACAACAGACAACAATAAATAACAACAGACACAACAGCCAACAACAGACACAACACTATACAACAACAGACACAACAGACAACAATAGATAACAACAGACTCAACGGACAACAATAGATAACAACAGACTCAACAGACAACAATAGATAACAACAGACACAACAGACAACAATAGATAACAACAGACACAACAGCCAACAACAGACACAACAGCCAACAACAGACACAACAGACAACAACAGATAACAACACACACAACAACCAACAACAGACACAACAGACAACAGCATACATCAACAGACAACAACATACAACAACAGACAACAACAGCCAACAACAGACAACAACAGACACAACAGACAACAGCAGACAACAACATACAACAACAGACAACAATAGACAACAACAGACACAACATACAACAACAGACAACAACATACAACAACAGACACAACAGCCAACAACAGACACAACAGACAACAACATACAACAGACAACAACATACAACAACAGACAACAACATACAACAACAGATAACAACATACAACAACAGACACAACACACTACAACAGATAACAGCAGACAACAGACAACAACAGTCAACAACTCTATCTGTCTTTAACCAACACCACCAGAAAACGGTAACAAGTGTGACTATGTGTAATAACGAACCCCGTCAGATTACGAAACAATTACAATGAACGCTGCCTGTATGCAAATCGGCGGGAAGATGCGACTTAAGGAAATTTCCCCGCGTGATTGTACCAGGCCCAGCCATCTGTCAATGTCCAGGTTTTTGTGAGAGGTAATGCGAAACGAAACATTAACAAATGGGTTTAGTAATTTTGCATTGTTCGTATCAAGTTACTGAAATGTGTTAATGCTTGAGAAAGATTCCAATTTGTAAATGTTTGAGAACGTTGGAACCAATGCTAACATTTAGATCATTAATTCTGCCATCTAAGGTCGCTTGATTGACAGTTGGGAATGTCACTGTGTTTATGATTAATATTCAGGCTAAAGTGAGGTCAGATATATTCATCCTGTTATCATCATCATCATCATGTGCCCTGTAAGCAGGCGTATGGTCTCGTACCATTCCACAGATCTCGGTCCTTGGTGTTCTGAAGCAACTGTGCTGATGATATTCCTCCACACACTGGTTCAGTCATTCCAACATTACGTCTCTCGGTCTGTCTCATTTGCCATCGATCTTTCCAACCATCACGGTGTTTTTCAGTGACTCACTTCTCATTGCATGGCCAATAATCGTTGTTTGTTTCTGTCTATGGTTGTATATAATGTTGTAATTTCATAGAACCTGTACTTTTGTATGGATGTAAGGCGTGGCCAATGAACAGACTGGAACACATCTAATTGCACTGGAAATATGGTTTCTAAGGAAAATGCAAAGAATACCACAGGCAGGCAGAAAAACCAATGAGCAAGTCCTTTAAGAGGCAGTCGAAAACTGTAAACTGACTAGAACAATTAGTAGTAGACAGTGACATTTGTTTATGTGTTTGAAACGAGATAAACTAGAGAACTTGGTGACAACTGGCTAAATTGAGGGGAGAAGAACAAAGGGAAGGCAAAGAAGTAAATATATTGATGGTTTGGTGCGTTTCATAGAAAAGAGACAAAAATACGGAGTTGATCCATGACTCTGGTGGTCGTGTGAGATGGCGAACATGACCGCTCACCTTTACCGGTATGGCACAAGATGATTATGTAGATTTAACATTTGGGAACAACGATTCACCTAAACGAACATCCCTTGAAAAAAGTAAAGAGATTCAAATATCTGGGAAGCATAATATC
Organism: Cepaea nemoralis; assembly: GCA_014155875.1. Lineage (NCBI taxonomy): Eukaryota > Metazoa > Mollusca > Gastropoda > Stylommatophora > Helicidae > Cepaea > Cepaea nemoralis. Next base: position 74,661 of record JACEFZ010003197.1, read on the forward strand.
ATCAAATGGCAAATCAGAAGACAAGATCAAAAATAGATGCAATAAGGCAAACCAACTCATTTGACAAATGGCACCAATATTAAAGAACAAACATGTATCAATAACTACTAAGAAAGCACTTTACAACACAATCTTCCTACCAACTCTATTCTACCAATGCCAAACCTGGACAATGACAGAAAAAGAGAAAAGAAAAATCACAACAACAGAAATGAGATTCCTGAGGAAAATACTCAATGTATCAAGAAGAGATCAGATCAAAAATGAAGAAATCAGGACTAACGTGGGGGTTATAGCTGTGTTAGATTTTATTAGAAGGCAGCAAGTCAAATGGTTTGGCCATGCAAGTAGGTTACCAACAAACAGTATACCACAACAAGCAATGATGTACAGACCAAATGGAAGCGGAGGAAGAGGCCGACTACGTAAACGATGGACGCAGGGAATAACAGAGTCCATGGGATTATCGATACATGAAGCCCATAATCGGGCACTCTCCTGCTGTTTATACTTCACCTCGACACTGCAAGGTACAAGAGGAACATGATGAATTGAGAGATGAGATCTTTCTGACATTTAATGAGAATGACTTATTGCGTAAGATTCTTTCATTCTACTTCTTGTCCATTCGTACTAGAACCCACCCCGTTTAAACAGTGTCTTTCTCGGCTGCATACTATACCAGATGTGGTCCACTCCACCAACACACAGTGAGCGCTGGTATTAAATAGCCTCATAATATAACATAGGAGGTCTGCGAGGCGAAATGGTGAAAGCCGCCTATCTCGCTATACGAAGGTCGTGAGTTCGTGTTCAGACTCCGTCGTTCGATTCACGAGTGCCATTTTTTGGAGACTCCTGGGGGTCGTCGCTGCTGGAGCTACGGGGCTCGTGTCCTCTACGACGCTTTTTGCAGGCCGCTCTGAAGAAAGACCACCGAGCCATCTGCGGTAGAACCCCAGGCAATGAAGTATATCTCCTTCTTGAATACTATACCGTGACCCCTGTGTATATGTAGGAAGAAAACAATTTAAAACTTGTCACATTTGTCTCACAAACTACAATCAATCAATCAATCAGGTGCCGTCTCCACAGTGACGGTTGGCTGCAATGGATCTCCAACACTGTCTGTCTCTAGATTTGACTCTACATTCTGTCAGACTGATGTTCATCCATCTCTCGATGTTATCTTCCCACTTGTATCGTTGTCTACCTCTTGCTCGCTTGCCCTCAACCTTAACCTCCAGTATTGTTTTTGTAAGAGTGTTATGTCTTTTAAAGTGGCCGAAATATTTCACTTGGCTCTTTTTTATTTCTTTCTTCAACTCTTTTTTCATTCCCAGTTTTTCTAGAACCTATGAGAATTGATTGTTTCTATTTCTATGAAATACGACATATCCTTCGGTATATCCACATCTCCAGGGCATCTGTTCAACTTTCTATATGAAACTACAATCGGATACTCTCATTCCGCTACTCAGAAACAGGCCTGACGTTTCCATTTTTACTTAACAAACGTGCAGAATTGGTAATGTTTTCTGTAGAGAACTGTGTTATTGAAAACAACATACAATTTCTTTCAGGTCTGAGAAATAAATGGAAAGAGGTTTCTTTCATTTGGTGAGTAAAGTGGAACAGCGCGAGAGAATAACAGAGCTTCTTCAGTTTCAAAGGTCATTTTTTTTTTTTTTTTTTTTGCATATCCTTTACAGGACATTGCTGTCAACACCAGCATCTTTCAGCTGTATGTTGATTTCTTGGCAAGATTACGCTCAGTAGTTTGCCATTGCTTTCTGAGCGGCCGGCTCACATACCCCTAAGTTACCGATGCTATTCGAACCACTGCTGATTCTCACCGTCATCACGTTACCGACGAGAGTATACGAGATTACGGAGAAAAGTCATAATCTCTAAGCCACGAAGCCGGCCAAAGGTCATATACAGTGGGTTAAAGATGTGGTGTGGCCGGTTTCTTTCTTCGCCACGTTTCCTTCGCACAAAATTCCGGCATATCCGGACAATTATCCGTTGGCGATTTCAAGAGGCTGATACGACACTAGAGTCGCTCCATTACGAAGCTGAGAGACTTCAGATCCGCTCCATTACGAAGCTGAGAGACTTCAGATCCGCTCCATTACGAGGCTGAGTGACCCCAGAGTCGCATCTATGTGAGGCTGAATGACCCCAGAGCCACATCTATATGAGGCTGAGTGTCTCCAGAGCAGCAGCTATGTGAGGCTGAGTGACCACAGAGACGCATCTATGTGACTTTGTGTCGACCCCAGAGCCACTCCATTTCGAGGCTGAGAGACGTCAGAGCCTCACCATTATGAGGCTGAGTGACCCCAGAGACGCATCTATGTGAGGCCGAGTGACCCCCAAAGCCTCACTATTATGAGGCTGAGTGATCCCAGAGTCTTATCTATATGAGACTGAGTAACCCCAGAACTACATCTATTTGAGGCTGAGTAACTCCAGAGCCACATCTATTTGATGCTGAATAAACCCCAGAGTCGCACCAATATGAGGCTGAGACGACTCCGAGAGCCGAGTCGATCGAAAAAAAAGTCCTTCCACATCTGACGACCAATCGTGTTGAGCGGACGGTCAGCTGCCCAGTATTGAGACAGTTTGACGTTTCTTAAAGTGGATACTGTTGTCGTCTCCTGTCTGTGTACTGACGGTTGTACCTCCCTGAGACAGGATACCAGAAACAGTCAAATCTAAACACCTCGTCCACATTCCTTCAAGGCGCATGTGTGAATATATTGCTAGACATATGTTCATAAATCAATTGGCACTCCGGCCGCCTTTATTTTCTAAGACATTTCCTGGTTCCCATTTGAATCTAGGTTCACCTGGGAGCTAATGTCAATTTAAACATCAGAAATCGCCCCAGCTGGGATGAAAAACTTGGCCACCCGGCGGGCAGACGAGCACAGCTACAACCCTACCACAGCTCCGATGACACGATGTGCCGTGAGAAATCTTCTAGCGGTGTTTTTAATGATGTTTTTTTTGGGGCCATCAGCAAAGCACTCTTCCATCCAATTGGCCGTCTGTATTTATTTATCTTGTCTGGATGCATATGTGTTAGTGTGTGAGTTCGCGTCCTTTAATTTACAGTTGGCCCTAAAAAAGCCTGTGAACTCGCGCTCCTTGGTGTTCCTGAAGTGGATCCATCCTCGAGACATGTCTGCCTGGCTACTCATCATGCTAGTTACACAATTGTTGCCTGCAGGTTAAAGTTTCGCTTCTCTGGCATTGGTGTCAGATATGGCAGATGTGGTCGGGGCACGTTGGGGTCGAGTGTATAGTGCTGAAGAACAGATATATCATTACGGACTGGAGACAATGGTCATGCAGGGAGTGACCAGATGATCTGGTCCACACTCAGGACTCCGAGGCCAGACGGAAACATAATCCGACTGCTACTGTTCCTTTAGTATTTGGTCTCTTCACTGACTGTTGAGGATGAGGGTGGAGCGCGTATGAGAATGTCTTGAGTGTTGTAATATCGGTTCTTGAGTCAATTCAACTCAACTCAGCTCAACCCAACCCAATTCACCTCAACTCAGCCTAACCCGACTCCCTCCACTCAACACAACTCATTTCAATTCTTCAACCCAACTCACCTCAACTCAGCCTAACCCAACTCACCTCTACTCAATTCAACCCACTTCAATTCAACCCAATCCAACTCACCACAACTCAACCCAACTCACCTCAACTCACCTGAACTCAACCCAACACACTTCAATTCAACTCAAACCAACTCACCTCAACTCAACCCAATTCACTTCCACTCAACCCAACTCATTTCCACTCAACCCAACGCACTTCAATTGAAACCAACCCAACTCACCTCAATTCAACCCAACTCACCTCAACTCAACCCAAATCACCTCAACTCAACCCAACCCACTTCAATTCAACTCAAACCAACTCACCTAAACTCAACCCAATTCACTTCCACTCAACCCAACTCATTTCCACTCAACCCAACTCACTTCAATTAAACCCAAGTCACCTCAACTCAGCCTATCTCACTTCAATTCAACCCAACCCTACTCACCTCAACTCAACCCAACTCACCTCCACTCAACCCAACTCACTTCAATTCAACCCAACCCAACTCACCTCTACTCAACCCAACTCACTTCAATGAAACCCAACCCAACTCAACCCAAATGTAAGCATGAAACAAGTACACGACCCATTCCCTTGCCCTAGACAACGACAATCTACCTTCAACTGGCAATGTAAGCATGAAACAGTACAGCACCCATACACACGCTCTATACACACTGGCAATGTAAGCATGAAACAGTACAGCACCCATACACACGCCCTATACACACTGGCAATGTAAGCATGAAACAGTACAGCACCCATACACACGCCCTATACACACTGGCAATGTAAGCATGAAACAGTACAGCACCCATACACACGCCCTATACACACGCCCTATACACACTGGCAATGTAAGCATGTAACAAATACACCATCCATTCACACACCGTAGACATCGACAATCTACCTTCAACAACTATAGCACCCACTCGCATGCCCTAGACACACTGGCAATGTAAGCATGAAACAAGTACAGCACCCATTCACACGCCTAAAACAACGACGATCTACCTTCAACTGGCAATGTAAGCATGAAACAAGTACAGCACCTATTCCAAGGCCCTAGACATCGACGACCTACCTTCAACTGGCAATGTAAGCATAAAACAAGTACAGCACCCATTCACACGCCGAAAACAACGACGATCTACCTTCAACTGGCAATGTAAGCATGAAACAAGTACAGCACCTATTCCAAGGCCCTAGACATCGATGATCTAACTTCAACTGGCAATGTAAGCTTGAAACAAGTACAGCACCCATTCACGCGCCTAAAACAACAACGATCTACCTTCAACTGACAATGTAAGCATGAAACAAGTACAGCACCTATTCCCAGGCCCTAGACATCGACGACCTACCTTCAACTGGCAATGTAAGCTTGAAACAAGTGCATCATCCACTCGCACGCTCCGGACACACCGGCATTACGTTGATAGACCCATATTTTTATGGTCTAATCAATATCTCACCGGCTGCCTTTATTTCCCAATAAAATGTCTGATATCTATTTAAGGCGGGGTTGACCTGCAAGCCCGGGCTAAGCTGTAAAATCCGTGCTTGCGAACCCAAGACCACTTGTCCGGTAGACGAGCGTCTAGCCACTACGCAACTGTCGTTCCCCATTTTAAGTCTGTATCTATTTTAAATAGCAAGCCGTCCCGTGGTCTTCTAGAATCTTTACACTTCTGCCGTGGATCGATAGCGGTGTAATGTCACGGGGTGTCCCCGGGTAATGTGGCTCAATATGGTATTGCTGTGATTGGCTCAGTAGAGTTGACACAGTCAGGGTACATAACTGCTGACTATCATTTAGTTCGTACTTGTCTTGAACAACTCTTGAGTAACTGGTTATAATGTTACACTTTGACTCTAACATTACATGACGAACCACACAGTGATATATTAATTATAAATAGTGAACAGGACGCCGAACGAATTTACAATATATATTGTTTCCTTGAATTCACATTTACAATGTTGCACATTATCTCAGGTATCAATCTAATTCTTAATCACAGTAAAATGCCTAATTACTGGCCCCTTGCCGTCTTGACAGACGATAGTTTGTAAAATGGGGTTATCTCTCCATAACACGAAGCCTGGGCTGAATTTAGAGACCATGTGTTGCCCATGCAGCATGATCCATCTCTCGGCCTGCCTAGTTTACTCCAGAGGAAAGGTAACACCAATACGTCTGAAACAAGACAAGCTGCAGAAGTTGCTGGATCCAGAAAACAATATTCTAACTGTCCGCCTGTTGGAACTTCGATCCTAGACTAATTACCAACCAAGCCTTAGGGCCTGGTCTGCCCTGCCATGACATTTAATCTTTAGGTTGCATTTCCTCACACTAGGATAAGGCTTGAACCCTCCCATTTGTGCTCCTCCGCCCGAAGCCGTTGGCACAATGTGGAGTGTCGGGTTTGGTAAGCGCCGCCCAACATTCGGTGCTAACAGAAGCAGGTAGTACTGTCTACTGTCTTACGGTAGCTCAGTCATATCTGACTAAGACCTGACATCGAAAATGCTTACTAACAATAGTAATTAAAACTATATTATATGTGGCGGTCATCTCAAGAATTCCATAGCCACAACGAGGCTAGACCCGTCTGTCTTCGACCACGGTCGACCTCTGAGTGTCAAGTTAAGGACAGATCTTTCTCTCCTGACCATCGCCAAAGCGTGCTTCTCGCCGTAAGGCTGCTTACACGCTTCAATGTGATTAGAGCTCACCTTTCAGTTCATGACAACTTCGTTGCGCAATGTTCAGAAACATCTAGAAATCTGCTTAAAATAATTGCACGACGTAGCGGCCAACCTTGTATTGATTTTCTAGGTAATTACACGTTTAGTAGCTTGCCATTGCTTTCTGAACATGAAGTCAACGTTTAAATTCAACTTATGCAGGTGTAGGGATTGTACCGCTCACCTCGCCATCAGCGCGCCGGGAGTCTAAGAGCGAACACTCCTACCCTCTCAGCCATGTCGACGCTTTAGTTGCACTAATTTAAACAGCGGATGGTTTCAGCACCTGGCTTTCTCAACTTTAACAGCGGTCTCTGGAGCCTGCAGCAAGTTGGCTGCTGGGTTGTGTAGACTACCTGTGCTGGCAGCAAATGGACTTGGTTGACCTCGGTTTTTACAGTGCTGACTGTGTATTCACTTCACTGACATTGAGAATGTTGCACTTGTAACTTAGAGCTTGTTGCACTGGTCGATCGCACGACAAGAGAAAAACGTCTGGGAGTCATGACCCAGACGGGCCCGCCCCCTGAGAGTGCCAGGTAGGTAAAGGAGCCGAAACATTCAGTGAGGGTGGGACGCGGAGGTGTTTCAAGGCACCAGGGCCAGGTTCTATACTGGCCAAGACCTACTGACACGTCCTAGTCGTGCGTCCTGGGCAACAGGTCCCTTCGGGGTTCCTGGTTAACGTATTATGATCGCTGATTCTTCCGAAGTCGGAGAGTGTCTGCTTGCACGGCGAGGAACCACCAGTCTGCACACCAATAAGCCAGACATGGGACAATGGATGCTCACGCACACCCCAGTCCGGTATGACATCACATCGATGTTAGTCAAAAGGATGTCTTCATCCGACATACAGGACTTCACGCTGGAGTTCACAGCCAGCGAACGCAAGCAAGCAGCATTCGGCGGGAGTGGAGCCGCTTCTGACGATCAGAAACCTCCTGTCGTTCTTGTTCCCCGGCGGATTTTTACCACTTGTTCACTTAGCGTTGTTACTGGGTGTGTAAGCATCGGTAGCGCTGTGGCTAGCAAGCGTCCCGGTGTTCGTGTGTTCACTTTCCCATCGAGGCTGAGTTTTCAAGTTGACCTGGTCTCTCAGGTCGAACCGGTCAGAAATGGGTACCCAAAAATGTCAGTGGAAGTAAAGGATGTCGGGATTATATTGACACCATTGCTCATTGAGTGAGGATTGGTATACACAACTGTACAACTAGAACCATATGCCCAATTGTCGCGAAATCACTGTGAATTAACGATCAGATGATACAAATAACAGCGACAGTCTGATTCGCAGCTGCAAGTTATTTATTACGGGAGGCGGTGAACCGGTACAGCCGTCTTTGAGAGTTCCCCACAAGACAAACAATTGTAGGCATGTTGCTGTGGCCCGATCGGGAGAATGCGGGAAACGCGCTGGCTTGTTTTGGTTGTCGAAACAAAGGAGACAACTTTT
>JACEFZ010003197.1:87500-96846 GCA_014155875.1 Cepaea nemoralis
ATGTTATGGAAAGAGAGGCATTGGAGAATATTGTGACTACTGGAAAGACCAGTTGGGAAAAGTAACAGAGGCAGACTAAGAGGAATGATACTGGATGGGCTGAGACGTTGGCATGGGGGAATATCATCAGCAGAGTTGATCCACAGTACCAAGGACCGAGATCTGTTGAAAGACATGAACGCCCACGCCAGCTGGCAAAAAAACACGAAGGAAGATAATGAAACCAAATATTCAGCAGCTAAAAATACGTATGTAAATATTTGCACGTCTGTAATGGTATAATCTCCTCGGTGATACGGTCTATCCACCGAGGACAACAACCGAATGGAAATTACAGTTGATGTAAAATATAATTTATTAATTTTTGTCTGAGACGGTTAGGCGTTAATTAAATACTGAAGCCCCGGGACTTGAAGATAAATACTGGCATACTTGAGTGAAATATTATTGATTTTATGGGAAGCCGTGCCCTGGTGATTGGGTAACATCGTTGCTGATATCCACTCCAGGACAGCTGACATTTCTGACTGGTGTCTTGGGAAGAATATTGGAGAAGAAGAAGATTGTGGTTTTAAAAAATATGTTCTGCCTACAGATGGAACTTGGAGTGGATGATCGTTAGTTCAGTTATCTAGAGAAAATATAACATGGCATAGATGATCGTAAGTTAATCTGTCTGGACATAATATAACAATGGCGTAGATCACATGTGTGAAACTCAAGGCCCGCGGGCCACATCCGGCCCACCGTACAATCATATCAGGCGCGAGAGGTCTCAATCGACGTACAAATATAGTCGGCCCAAGAGATAATTTTAGGCAAAAATATTCTTTTATGGTCACGATATAAAGTGCAAATAAAGTTCCCTAATTAGCAGCCTTCCGAATGATAGGCTACCCGAGAGCGTTCTCGCTTCGATCAGAATAAGCGAAAATAAAAGTTGTGTAGTGAGTTAGTGTTCGTCATTATAGTTACCTAGCAACGTTCAGATACTCGTTTTGGATTGGCGCATAAAAAATGAAATTAGTGTAATGCCCGGATATTACATCACCTTTCCCGCTACGGGTAACCTGGTGTCAATCAAGCGTCTGTCGATAGATGCACAATCTCGTAAAATCAAAGCTAGCCTTTAAAATGGCCAAGAGAAAAGTTGATTCTGAAAACAGAGCCTTTCAAAGCTGCTGCGAGGCTGAATATATGTTTACTGATATTGGCGGTAAACCTGTGTGTCTAATTTGTGGAGGTAATGTGGCTGTGATCAAAGAATATAATCTGAGGCGGTACTACGAGACTAAACATCAAGACAAGTTAAACAGCCTGAATGCTAGAGCAGAAGCTACAGAAAGTAAAAGAATTGAAGAGGCATCTAACATCACAGCAGATGTTTTTCACCAAAGAAAAATCACAAACTAATGCTGCTGTCAAAGCAAGTTGTATTGTGTCAGAGGAGTTTGAAAAGTCAGGCCGACCATTTACAGAAGGAGAGTTTCTGAAGCGATGCATGATGAAAGTGTGTCGCGTTTTGTGTTCTGACAAAAAGCAGATGTTTTCAAAGGTAAGCCTTAGCAGAAATACGGTTATTGATCGAACGAACGAACGAAAGAACGAACGAACGAACGAACGAACAATCTTTATTTTCAAAAGGTTAAGAATTCGGCACGCAGGCCCGACTGATACTCGGTTTCGCCCTCAGTTGAGCTCGTCAGAAATATTGTGTTGATCGGGTTTGTGAGATGGCCACTGATGTGAAAACACAGCTGATCGAAAAAGGCAAAGACTTTGTTGCATTCTCCCTTGCTGTCGATGAAAGTAATGACACGACTGACACTGCACAGCTCGCCATCTTCATCCGTGGAGTGGACTCCAGTTTGAATGTTACAGAAGAAATATTGGACATGAAATCCATGCATGGGACAACGACAGGAAAAGACATTTTTGACAACGTATGTCAAAGTTTAACCAACATGAACCTGCCTTGGGACAAACTCGTTGGACTGACAACAGATGGAGCACCGGCGATGTGTGGCGAAAAAAGTGGACTAGTTGGAAGGATGCGGTTAAAGATGCAGGAGAACTGTACTGGTGAATTGATAGCATATCACTGCATCATACACCAAGGATCGCTGTGTGGTAAAGTCCTCAACATGGAAGATGTAATGAGCATTGTAACACAAACCGTCAACTTTATCAGGTTTCAATCACCGCCAATTTCAGTCTTTTCTGCAGGAAATAGAATCGGCGTTCAGTGACATGCCTTATCATACAGAGGTGCGGAGGCTAAGTCGGGGAAAAGTTCTCAGTAGATTTTTCCAGCTGATCGAGGAAATCTGTCAATTCATGGACAGTAAAGGAAAAGATTCCACAGTTTTTCGGGATAAAAAGTGGAAATGTGAGTTGGCGTTTCTGTCTGATATAACCACTCATCTCAACGACTTGAACCTGCAGCTCCAGGGACGGGATCACATTATCACTGATATGCACGATGCAGCGAAGGCTTTTCAAGTAAAGCTGCGCTTATGGGAGACACAAATGCACCAATGCAACCTGTCTCACTTTTCTTGTTGCCAAGCAATGTTAAACCAAGTCAACGCTATGGTGTTTCCCAATGCACACTTTGCTGAAAAACTTAGCTTACTTCGCGCCGAGTTCGCACGGCGCTTTAGTGACTTTGAAGCACAGAAAAGTAATTTCGAGCTGTTTCGTAATCCATTTGCCATAGATGTGGAAACTGCACCTGTAAATTTGCAGATGGAGTTAATAGAGCTGCAGTGTAATGGGACACTAAAGGCAAAGTACGACACTGTGGGGCCTGCACAGTTCACTCGTTTCATTCCTGAAGAGATGCCCCGGCTTCGTCTACATGCGGCTCAAACCTTGAGCATGTTTGGTAGCACATATCTGTGTGAGCAGCTGTTTTCTGTGATGAAGATTAACAAAACATCACACAGGAGTCGTCTCACTGATGAACACTTGCAGTCCATCATGAGAATCTCAATGACACAAAACATTACTCCCAACATAAACAAACTTGTAGCCAAGAAAAGATGCCAAACATCATGCTCTGACAAACTGACATAAGAGTGAAAATGTGCATACCAATGATGTTTTATTATTAATACTTTTTTATGTTTTAATTTATATTAATGTTTAAAAAATGTTTAATTATCGGCTTATTGAATGTTTATCCTGTCCGGCTCGCAACCTTGCGTGTGATTTGAGGTTTGGCCAGGTGATCGATTGAGTTTGACACCCCTGGCGTAGATGATCTAACTTCAGTTATCTAGAGAAAATATAACGTGGCGTGGATGATGGTAAGTTCAGTTGTCTGGAGATAATATAACATGGCGTGGATGATGGTTAAATCCATCTGTCCTAAAACATAACGTTAAGTTCAATTGTGAACTTTTGTGACACTACGAGGACATCTGTTCATCCTTGGACCTTGTGAGCGAGGTACTGAGTGTGAGTTTGTGTGTATGTGTGTATGTAAGTGTGTATGTGTGTGTGTCTGTGTGTGAGTGAATGCGTATCTGTGTGTGAGTGTGTGTATATGTGTAAGTTTATGTGTGTTTGTGTGTGTAAGCGTGTGTGTGAGTGTGTGTGTATGTAAGTGTGTGTGTGTGTAAGTGTGTGTGTGTAGTGTGTGTGTAAGTGTGTGTGCGTGTAAGTGTGTGTGCGTATAAGTGTGTGTGTATAAATGCGTGTCTGTGTGTGAGTGTGTGGGTGTATGTAAGTGTGTGTGTGAGTGTGTCTGTCTGTGTAAGTGTCTCTCTGTGTGTGTAAGTGTGTGTGTGTGTAAGTGTGTGTGTCTCTGTGTGTGTATGTAAGTGTGTGTATGTAAGTGTTAGTGTGTCTGTGTGTGAATGCGTGTCTGTGTGTGAGTGTGTGTAAGTTTATATGTGTGTGTGTAAGCGTGAGCGCACGCTCGAGCGCTCGCGTGTGTGTGTGTGTGTGTGTGTGTGTGTGCATGTGTGTCCTGGCGAGGCTGAGCACTTGATGACATGTTCCCCATGACTTACAGTTTGGGTGTCTTATTGCTGTGACTGTTCCCCATGACTTACAGTTTGGGTGTCTTATTGCTGTGACTGTTCCCCATGACTTACAGTTTGGGTGTCTTATTGCTCTGACTGTCTCCGTGGCTTACAGTTTGGGTGTCTTATTGCTCTGACTGTCTCCGTGGCTTACAGTTTGGGTGTCTTATTGCTCTGACTGTTCCCCATGACTTACAGTTTGGGTGTCTTATTGCTGTGACTGTTCCCCATGACTTACAGTTTGGGTGTCTTATTGCTCTGACTGTCTCCGTGGCTTACAGTTTGGGTGTCTTATTGCTCTGACTGTCTCCGTGGCTTACAGTTTGGGTGTCTTATTGCTGTGACTGTTCCCTATGGCTTACAGTTTTGGGTGTCTTATTGCTCTGGACTGTTCCCCATGACTTACAGTTTGGGTGTTCTTATTGCTCTGACTGTTCCCCATGACTTACAGTTTGGGTGTCTTATTGCTCTGACTGTTCCCCATGACTTACAGTTTGGGTGTCTTATTGCTCTGACTGTTCCCCGTGGCTTACAGTTTGGATGTCTTATTGCTCTGACTGTTCCCCATGACTTACAGTTTGGGTGTCTTATTGCTGTAACTGTCTCCGTGGCTTACGGTTTGGCTGTCTCATTGCTGTAACTGTCTCCGCTGCCTTACAGTTTGGGTGTCTTATTGCGGGGGACTGTTCCCTATGGCTCACATTTTGGGGTTTGTCTTTTGCGGTGACAGCTACGGGGCAGCCCGTATTTCAAAGGAGTGCTTTGGGGCCTGTTTTTTTTAAATGACAACTACCCCAGAAGTCACATTTGGTTCGTTTGTTTTGCGAGGAAACGGGAATGGAAACGCCAGTTCACACACACAAATCAGCCAAGTGCACTAGGGTTGTAGCATTGTGCATTAAACAACGCTTGAGTTTAAAGCGAGGGGGGGAAAAAGATGTCTTTAAACGTTCCCGGGAAATATTTCGTTTGGCTTTTTTTAAAAATTTCATCAAGTCTCTTTGCTTTCCCCATTTTTATAAAACTTCTGTATTTAATTGATTTTGTTATCATGGCGCCGGTCATTTTTAAAATCCGGATTCTCCAAGTTGTGGATCGAACTCACGATCACCACCCCGCACTCGAGTGTCTAGCCACTACGCAACTAAGACTCCCCGAGGAGGTCACAGGGCCGAAATATTCGGCCAAGGGAAACCTCATCTGACGATAGGAATCCTCACTTAGTTCCTGCTGTCAGGTAAAGAATTCATTTCACTCCTAACCAAAAACCCGGGGGCAGTATTCCATCCTTCATTATTCTGTAAAACAATACCTCCACATTGCAAACCCCCCAGGCCCGATGGGTCCATAGACTGGGTCGTACTTCAAATCAAACCGGGCCCAATTAAATACCATTCATTTCTAGCTCTTTTTACTTTATTTTTCGGGCCACTAGCCCCTTGCTGTTTTTAAAAATCTTGACCTGCCTTGCATATCTACCCTTATTGTTCGATATACTCGTTTTTTCGGAGTCTGGGGGTTGGGGTCAATGAACTCAATTTCTCATCCCTGTTCCTAGGTGTGAAGTCTGCCGGAGTCCATTTTGAAGTTAGACCGTTTTTTGCATTAATTTTCACAGCGGCGAGTGTGGGCTGCTCATAAAGCGATGGCAAACTACAACACGTAAAATTGTTTAGAAAGTTGACTTGAGTCGAGTCAAAAACCCGATGTCATTGCATTGGGGCATTCCCAAAAACCCCTGTCATCATCTTAAACGCCAGCGTAGAGTTCCAATACTAAGGTATCCGTTCCTATCTGTAGTCCGTCTGGTTTACATCTGAGTGACCTCTGACCACCTTGCGGGCCACATTCTCTCTGACAGGAAGTTACTGTTCTTCAGCTTAAATCACATTCTCCCAGAGGGCCTTCCCAAATCTGCCTTATCATGCATAAAATCCCCCCTTGATGTGTGGCACCAGCCATCTGCCTGCCTGTTCATTCCCAATCACAATAGTGTCTTGGAGAAAAGATCCACCCCTGCTCAACAACCCGCGACACTTGAATTGATGCATATTCAGCATGCCATCTTCACTTTTGTCAACATGTTTTGTGATAAAATCGCAATCAGACATGCGTATAGTTTGTTCTCCAACCAGCAGAAAGCTGCAGTAACCGCCCCACCCCCATTCTCAGACTGAGATTGGGTATCATATGCCAACTCTCCTAAGCATTGCCCATTGGCTTTTGCCTGGAAAAAAAAACAAGGTTAGTTGCACGGGCTTTACAGGACGTTGCAATCAACCCAGCACGTATTTTCTATTTGTGATTTACTCGGCAATATTACGTAGTATTTTTCATTGCTATCTGAACGTCCGACGCATGATACCATCGAAATCAAAGCGTAACTTCGAGCCCACGGACTCGGTGTGTCGGGGAATTGTCCAGTTGTAATAACAGCGGCACTCCGTTGGTTAAAGGAGACCACTGCAACACACATTGTCTTCATCGCGGACTCAAGGAGTATGCTTTGTGAGGTGGAGAAAGGAAAGTTTCAAGCGGAATGGCTTGCATTGCTTCAGAAGTCACATATTGTGAGAATTGTATGGATATTTTGCCCTGGCCATGCGAGAGTACGGGGGAATGAACAGGCTGATAGGCTAGCAGGGAATGCACCTCTTGGTGGTAGATTACCTATGGACAAGAGGGAGGTGGTCGTGTGCCTGTGGGGCCAGGTGGAGAAGGCGGGGGAACAGATTGAGAACCCGTATGTGGACAGAATGAGATTGCGGGGGGTCGGCAGGGGATCTCGAATAATTTCAAAACTGAAAGAGAAGAACAGGCGAACTTTCAATCAAATAGCGGTGGGAACGATTAGTAGTATGATTCTTCGCTGGCTGTTGAAAGCAGGGACGCGTATGGGAATGTCCTGAATGCAGTGATGTCGGTTCTTAGCTCAACTCAACTCCATCCAAAACTACACAAGTCCATTGTTTGTTTGTTTAAGCGCTGGCTAGTTTTGAACACAAACGTGGTCCATCCACGCGATACTACTTTTAGAGCACAGAATTGATGTTTGCGTGTGAATTTGCTTTCCCTGTAGCCAGCGCCCTACGCCATGAGGCGAATCCACTCCGACTTTTGCAGTACTTGTAATTTACAAGTCAAGGACGAGAAGTTGATATTTTAGTCCAAACTGTCCGGTGAAGGGGTTGAACCCTCTACCTCGGCATCATCATTGTTAAGAACTAGCGATCTTATTCATTCTGCCATGCTGACCTCGCAGACGCCAATTGAAAACTACAAACTGCCCAAAAATGTTGGGGTTGGTTGCGACATCGTGTACACGGACACGCCACTAACTTCATACTGTATTTGTTGACAGTGGCCGAGGGGTGCAGTGGTTAGCCCGCTGTCCCAGAGGGCATGCGTTTGAATACCTCATCTGTGTGGATGGACGGTTGATAATTGACCTCTGCTACCAGGTTGACCCTCATTACAAAGGGTACTAGCAGATATTGTATGAAATAAAGGCGGCCGGCGGGGTACTACACGCTTCAACCACCCATGCTGTTCGCTCTAAGCAATATGGAGCAGTCACTATATGCCTGATCACATTTATGGCATAGAAAATTTCTGTTACATTATATCTGACATGTTGTTATACTTTACTGTTACATTATATCTTACATGTTGTTATACTTACTATGGACGCAGAGGTGTTTCCAAGGCACCAGGGCCGGTTTATATACTGGCCAAGACCTATTGACGCGTCCTCGTTGAGCGTCCTGGGCAACAGGTCCCTTCGGGGTCCTGGCTAAAGTCAGTAGGATCGCCGATTCCTCCGAAGTCGGAGAGTGTCTGCCTGTACGGCGAGGAACCACCAGTCTGCACACCAAAAGCCAGACATGGGACAACGGATACTCACGCAAACCTCAGGTCCTGTATGACATCACACTGATGTTGGACAACAGGATGCCTTCATCCGACATACAGGACTTCACAGCCAGCGAACACAAGCAAGCAGTATCTTTGCTGTGGAAATTGACAAAGAAGATGGCGGCGGCGGCGGCAGCAGCAGCAGCAGCAGCAGCAGCAGAAGAAGAAGAAGAAGAAAACAGGGGGGAGGAGTAGTAGAGGAGGTGGGGGAGAAACCTAGCATAAGATATCAAAACATGGCATGTTTTTTTTTTTTTTATTTTTAAATTTATTATTTGTTGTTCTGGAAATTGTTGGACATATAAGTCATAAAACAAGAAACATGATTCAAAAACAGTAACACACAAAGTCAAGATCAGTTTGCCTCTGGGGAGAGGATGAATGTCTCGGGTGAAATATTCCACAAGGGGAGAGAATGTCTTTCACGGGGAAGCATTTTCGTCTCACAAGGGAAGAGAATGTTTTTCACGGGGAAGCAATTTCTGTCTCACAAAGGAAGATAATGTCTTTCACAAGGGGAAAAAATACTCTCAAAAGGGGAAAGAAACATCTGTCTCACAAGGGAGAGAATCTATTTCTCAAGAGAAGCAAGTTTTCTCTCCAAAGGGAAGAAAATCTATTTTTCAAAGGAAGGCAATCTCTCCCACGTGGAAAATGTCTTTATCAAGGGGGTTTCTATCTCCACAGGGGAGAATATGTCTCTATTACTGTGAAAAATCTCTTCATAAGGAAAGAAAATGTCTTTATCAGGAAAAAAAATCTCATTTACGGGGGAGAAATCTCTTTCCAAGGGACAAATCTCTTTTACAAGGGGAGGAATATGTCTATCAAAAGAAAATCTTTCTCAAAGGAGAACATTTAAAGGCAAGGCTGTCATGTTTATTATGTGAATTAACAAAAATGTTACAAAATATTTACAGAACCTTCTTCAGATCGACTTTCATGGACGTCCCCCTCTTTAGCATTCAGTGGAAACAGCTGTTTTGTTTGTTACACTGCAACCAAGTTGCTGAAAGTATCAATTTCGGAAAAAAAGAAAGAGGAATTTTGCACGGAAATAATAAAAGTGGCTGATACCAAAAATTAAAATGGATATTTTAAAATGTGTACTTACTAAGCGTCTATGCATTAGTACCAATAGATACTACGCATTAGTTCTCTATGTGGACATCTTAACATTTGTACTTTTATAAACATCTCTGCAGATAAGTAAAAATTTTTATGCACATAAACATCTCTCCATTATTCAAAATAGAAAAAGGATTCAATGAAAACCTGAAAAGTGTGAAGATATTACAATAACCATGTCATTGTCTTGAAGTCTGTCAATTTGTGTTAAGGATGTTAAGAGTTTAAAAAAAAAAAGAAAGGGGGCAAAAATTTTAAAAAACAAAAAAAAG
>JACEFZ010003198.1:0-35087 GCA_014155875.1 Cepaea nemoralis
CCGGAATTCCGGGAAAAAAAAAACCCCAAAAACAACACCAAAAAAAAAATGGCTAATGACATGCCGGGAACATTGTGAAGCTACAAATATACCAGTGTGTTAAGTATGAACTAGAATATATTGGGTGATACCAACGATAAGTGGAAAATAAGACAGAGTTACGAGTAAAAGTCAGAGTATCAACTCACGAGTTATGAACCTTGGCAAATTAGATACCAGTATTGAACAGTATTGGATGTAAATTTGAACAACAATACTAATACAACGATATTAAAGTACTCGATAAGGAGGTGTTTAACGACAGGTGTGAGAACATTTTGTGAATAATGCTCTGGTTAAAGCAGTCGGTCATCTCCTTCAGGTCTACATCGCTCAAAACCTTTATGTGGCCATACCTAATACCATCGGGCCCTGGTGCCGTGTCTTTTACCTTTTTCAAAATATGTTTAACATCTTCAACCAGTATGATATCTTCATAATACATATTCTCCATTGTGCCAGATAACTCTTCTCTAACTGCATCCCTGGTATCCGCATCATTATGATTGGTCTGCTCTAAAAGTCTCTGGAGAAACGCCTCCCCTTCCTCTTTGTCTGTTGTTATCACAGGATTCTTGGAAGGGTCGATCAATGAAACACTGTTGCGGCCTTGTCTACAAGCGCCGGCATCCTTTGATGCGTTGTCGATCGAGAGAAAAGGACTGTTGCATCAGTTGTTTACGGGCGGCAAACAGTCTTGTGAAGTTGGAGACAAATTGTCTGTGAGGGGGGAGGAAAGTCGGCTAGATCTTTGTTGTGGAGAAATGAATTTCTCTAGATCACAGGCTGGAGTGACTTTTGAAGTACGGACAAAACAGTCCCGAGAGGGGGGACGGGAGGGCCACATGTTGTTGACAGCGAGTGACGTCATCTAGGCTCCGTATTAAAACTGGCTGGGTAACCAACTTTTGGGAAGTCGACCAAGTGTTGTGAAAACTTCACGGACGTGTGTGTATAATGTTTCTGGCTGGATTAAAAAGAGAGGCTACGGTGTCTTGTGTTAAATTATATTGGCGGACATTTACCCATTGTGTGGTGGAGTAGACTCAACTTAAGGCCAGACTCAATATATGGTAATTGAATGATTTAGACCCAAATGGGTTTATTCTTAGGACTCGAGGGTAGTAATGTGCATTAGGAGAATGTAATATAGGAGTGTCGGCAACAGTAGGCAATCGCGTTATTAAAATAGCTAGTGTAAGATATCACTTAACTCAGCTGGTTGAGAATAATGTAGTGGGATGATGTTTAGAGAGATTGAGGATGGTTGGGGGATAGGGGCAATGTCCAATAGTAGGAGCTTCCAGTGGGGTGTCTACTGGGTTTCTGCACTTTGCCTTTGGTCCTCCCTTGTCTTACCATGACTCAGACCGAGGTGATGAGCTCCTCTGCCCTTTGACAGAGTTTAGTTCGCTGTATATATATCTGAGTGAGGCCGTCGGCCTGCACTCACCTAATAGGGGTCAGTATCGGGTTGCTCTCACCAGGTGTGTTCTCTCTTCAACAGGTTCCATTCCGTTCACCAAGAGAACAAGCTGAAAAGTCAGTGACGAAGATTATGGCTAATTCATTGAAGAATGGTTTACTCACTCGGCGGCTTTTGCACTGGGCCTATAATCAAAAGGGTCTGCAGGAACATGGCTCTGCTGAACAAGAACCGATAATTATCTGGGTATGAATCCTCAGAGATAGGGTTTACCAAAGTTGAGTGAAGTTATTTTCCATACTAAATGTAACAGGAACACTAGTAATTATAGTTGAACACCTAATATAGTGTTTTCTCAGTAGTGGATTCCTGTGGAACTTTAACATTAACATATTGATCGTGAAAATCCATGACAATTACCAAGGAAAATTTTTTGTTTGTTTCAAGTGACAGTGATCCGTATTTCACGATATAAGGATGGTTATATCGCAGAACTGTAGTGACATTTAGTTACACGGTGTGTGACAGATTCAGAGTCAGTATTGGACTATATCCATTTGTGGTGACCAGATATCTGGATTATCAGGGAGCTATTGGAGGAAGTCCCCACCTGGCCGGAGTGAAACATCTTTTGGTGAGGTCGTTGTGTACTGAGCTATGGTGATGTTGTGTGGCCATTACTGGGATGATCAGACTTTGCTCCTGAGCTGTTCGGTCTGATTCTGCAGAGACACTAGAGTATACGACATACATTCTACACCTGCACTTCACACTTACATACACTTTTCTTCATTAAATTAATTTGTTATTAATTTTAGAAGCTAGAGTTGTGTGATAAGTTGTGTTGGAGAAGAATGAGAGGGGGCATGGTCCAGTGGTGTGTGTGAGAGAGAGAGAGAGAGAGAGAGAGAGAGAGAGAGAGAGAGAGAGAGAGAGAGAGAGAGAGAGAGAGAGAGAGAGAGAGAGAAAGAGGGATCCAGTGACTGACGGGGTGTTGTGGACGGAAATCTAGTGGATTCTCCAGAATAATGATATGGGGTTAAAAGAATGTGGGTGTTGATTTCTCTCACCCCAGGGACGACACATATATAATACGACAGTTGTCACGCGCACACCATCCTCTCTATAAATTGTTCCCACTGTCACAGACCGATCTTTTCTTTGCATTTGTCTGTGCAGTTTCCAGAATTTTCGCAGTGTTTTATCACCTCCAATCTCCTTCATAAAACATTCCCATTTTACTTTCTTGGCCTCTGCAGCACAGCGCTTGAAAGCCTCCACCTTGTCTTTCTTGACATTTTCCGCTGTGTCCACTTCCTCTCGTGAGCTTCGGGGTGTCTGTCGCACTTTATCTAGCTGCTTCACTGCAGCTCTCTTTGCTTTCCAAGCATTGTCTACTTCTGGGGTCCAAAAAAGGAGTTTTAAAAGTCCTGTTACATGCCCCCTGTCTGAGGCGTAAAAGAAGGCTGTCGGTCCACTCAACCCCGGCAAGGAATGGGTGCCGGTGCCTCCAGCTTTTAAGTGCACTTTCTCCTGCATTATCACACTCGACAGACGGTGCAGAGAGCAGAACCCTGCCGCTGTCAATGCAGAGGTTAACGCGCTCATCTATGAACACTCAGATAGCCCCGAAGTACTCATCTATACAGATGGATCTGTGGTAAAGCAGCAGAGAAGTGCGTGGGCATTTACAGCCCGTTCAGCGGGCCGAACCGTTCAAGAATCCAGTGGTGCCCACTCTATGACCACGAGCAGCATGACGATGGAGGTGATGGCAGTTACACAAGCTTTCATATGGCTGGAGTCACAGCATTATACCAACGTGTGTGTACTAAGTGATTCAATGAGCATGATTCAGAAGGTCGAAGCTGGATCGGTACGTAGACAGTGGACTGAATCGCTGCGGAAGTCTGTTGTCCGTAAAGTCACCTTTATCTTCGTCCCGGGACATGCGGGAGTCGAGGGAAATGAACGAGCTGACAAACTGGCTGGCTCTGCACCCCCTGTAGAAGGCCAGCCCATGGATCGTGCCGATGTTATTAACGTCCTTAAAGATATGGCGAGAACAGAGGACTTTGACGTCAATGATTCCACATCGCTGTCCAGGATGAAAGACCTGGGAGTAAGAATCGGCACAGCCAGACACGAGAGGTACATCGGGAAAACAAAGCGCCTCGTCAACCAACACAGAACTGGCACTATTAGCCACCGGACGCGGATGGATATGCTGGGAAGAGGATCTGAGCACCTATGGACATGTCCGGAGTGCAACGAATATACCCCAACTGATAACTGATAACTGATAACTGATAACTGTCGGTCCACTCATACCGGAAGGTCTTGGGCACTCTCCGAGCCTTAACTTTCCTGGATTTAGAGATCAGGACTGAGCATAGCATGTGATCACTCCCATGGTCATTCAAAACAGTCCACTTTACATCAAGGACTGATGACTGGGAGACAAGTGCCAAGTCAATAGCAGTGTATGCATCGCCAGGCCTCATTGCCATTCTAGTCGGCCTACCATCATTTATGCAGACCACATCGGAGTCCACCATGGCATCCGCAAGGGCAACTCCCTGTCGGTTTTCTCCACTACTGTCCCAATCTCTGTTCCTCTATTGTATTGCTGAAGTATTCATATCCACTTCATGCCATTACGTCTTAGAGTGTCACTCGATACCGATAAATTAGTATAGTGAGGCTGGGTGGACACCGAGGTCACGTGGTGACGTAAAACATGACCTCCATCTCTCGGATTTTAACCCGGGACAACTGGATCGGCAGACGAGGTCCCTGGTCACTACTCTACTGTAGTTGAAGGGTCGTTTATTACACAAACGAAAAAAACAAACAAAGAAACAAACAAACAGAGGAATTTTAGAGAACCATGCACACACGTGTTTACATAGCACAAATTGTAATTTCGCTGGTTATTGCTCTACTGTAGTTGAAGGGTCATGAATTACATAAACGGACAGACAGACAGACAGACAGACAGACAGACAGACAGACAGACGGACGGACGGACGGACGGACGGGCGGGCGGGCGGGCGGGCGGGCGGACGGATATGAAGAAATCATAAGCTGAGAAGGACGGATCAATGTCGACGCGTGCTTTCTTTTGTAATTTAGAATGTTTGCATATTATAATCTAGTTTACCTTATCGCAGTAGCTAATTATGATTGTTAGGAGTGAGGACTACATAAATGCAATTTGACCATTCACGATGTAGTATGAGTCGCAATGCCGATAAGTTAGCAATATATCAGATAACACTGCTTGTCTTTAGATAAGGTCATCATTTTTAACTAGGGAAATGTGATTTTACGAAAGTGTTAACACACATTCACGCATCTGTTTCATTACGAAAACGTTTTGCTTAGTTCTGTTCATTGTGGGCGGTGTTACTGAATTGGGGTGTATATTATCTTTATTCAGAATGGAGCTAGCATAGACATAATACTACAGTTTAAGATGTTTGTTGCTTAAGCTTGAGAGTTTGTTACTTTAGTTTGAGTTGTGTGTTAATTCAGTTTGAGTTGTGTGTTACTTTATTTTTAGTACTTTAATTTGAGATGTTTGTTGCATTAGTTTGAGTACTTTAATTTAAAATGTGTGTTATTTTAGTTTTAGATATGTGTTACTGTAGTTTGAGTACTTTAATTTGAGATTTGCGTTACTTTAGTTTGAAAACTTTAATTTGGGATATGTGTTACTTTAATTTGAGACGTTTGCTACTTTATTTTGAGTCCTTTAATTTGATATGTGTGTTACTTTTGGTTAAGTACTTTAAATTAAGATTTGTTTATTTTAATTTGAGCACTTTAATTTGAGATGTGTATTACTTTAGTGTGAGTACTTTAGTTTAAGCTAACTACTTTAGTTTGAGATATCTGTTACTTCAGTTTGAGTACTTTAGTTTGAGATGTGAATTACTTTAGTTTGAGTACTTTAATTTGAGATATGTGTTACTTTAGTTTAAGATGTGTGCTATTTTATTTTGAGTAATTTAATTTGAGATGTGTGTTACTTTAAAGATAGTTGCATATCCTTTACACAATCAACACCAGCATTTTGTGCTGTTGTGATAACTTGGCAAGTTTACGTGCATAGTTTGCCGTTGCTTTCTGAACGACTGACATCCTTAACATTTCGTAAAAAAAAAAAATAACAACGCGATACGGTTTGCTACCACATCATCTGCAGCTGTGTTTCGAACTCGGGTATGCGGGATAAGGAACTGCGTCTATAACTCATTCGCTACGGAGTCGGTGGGTGTTACTTTAGTTTGAGTAATTCAGCTTGAGTTGTGTTACTTTAATTTGGGATATGTGTTACTTTAGTTTGAATACTTTAATTTTGGGATATGTGCTACTTTAGTTTGAGTACTTTAATTTGAGATGTGTGTTACTTTAGCTTGCGAAATTCAGCTTGAGTTGTGTTACTTTAATTTGGGATATGTGTTACTTTAGTTTGAATACTTTAATTTTGGGATATGTGCTACTTTAGTTTGAGTACTTTAATTTGAGATGTGTGTTACTTTAATTTGAGATATGTGTTACTTTAGTTTGAATACTTTAATTTTGGGATATGTGCTACTTTAGTTTGAGTACTTTAATTTGAGATGTATGTTACTTTAGCTTGCGAAATTCAGTTTTGGACATGCTACTTTAGTTTTTAGATGATGGTTACTTTAGTTTGAGTACTCTATTCTGAGATGTGTGTTACTTCAGTTTGAGATGTGTATTACTTTACTTTGAGATGTGTTACTTTAGTTTGATATGTGCATTACTTCATTTTGAGATGTATTTATTTAGTTTGATATGTGTGCTACTCTAGTTTGAGTCTTCAATTTGAGAAGTGTTACTTTAGTGTGAGATGTTTCTTACTTTCGTTTGAATATTTTAATTTGCTATGTGTGTTACTTTAGTTTAAGTACTTTATTGTGAGATTTGTGTTACTTTAGTTTTAAGTACTTTAATTTGAGATGTTTACTAATTTAGATTCAGTACTGTATTTTAATTTGATGTGTGTGTTTCACTTTAGTTTGAGATGTGTGTTACTTTAATATGAATACTTTAGTTTGAGATGTGTGTTACTTAAGTTTGAGTAATTTAATCTGAGGTGTATTTTACTTACGTTTGAGTACTTTAATTTGAGATGTGTGTCACTTTACTTTGAGATATGTGTTACTTTAGTATAAGTACTTTAGTTTAAGATGTGTGTTATTTAAGTTTAAGATGCATGTTTCTTTAGTTTTAGATGCATGCTACTTTAGTTGGAGCTGCTTGTTAAATGTGACTAAGTAAGCATGCAGGACAATAACAAGTAAATACATGCACATTAGTCGGTGTCAGGCGAAAATAGTTTTTAAAATGTAGTTCAAAGAAAGATTGTTTAAAATTGTTTTGATTATAATTATTTGAAAGATTGATTGGTCATTCCAAAGTATGACTACTTGTCTCGTGCCACAGTTAGTTCTTATCATGCTTTCAGTATCACCCAAATATCTCAAGAGTTCCTCTTCACGTGAGTCCATAGTCCATGTCTCTGAACCATAGCGAGGAATCTTTAAAATTGTATTGTCTTTAGTTTATGACACCGTTTAACTGATTCAGTACCGAAGGATTATACACTGAAGCACATTAAAACACACCACCTGTATAATCCAGGAACAGTGTTACATGTAAAAAATAAGTGTTCACAAATTCACATATTTGGAATCTGTAAGCATTTTTCTATGAATTCGTGCTGGTCATTAATTTGCACACTTGATTGGTACGAATTTTATTGCATTCTGTGCAGGCAAGGTAGAAAACTAAATATTGAACCATTAAACACGTTTATTCACACTATCTTCAGTATCTGATATGTCCACTGTGTGCTTGTAATCAAGCTTGGCAGCGGTTCCGCATGGAACGCACAAGTCTCTGAAGGAAATTCCGGGGAATCAAGTCCCATTCACGTGTAAGAGCAGCTTCGAGCTATTGCAGATTAGCTGCAGAACCTTGCCTGTAGACTCTGTGTCCTAGCTCGTTCCACATATGTTCTATAAGGAACACGTCTGGTGATAGGGCAGGCCAATCAATCGTCACCATGTTCTTTTGCTGTTGATATTGCTGCGTAATGCATGCGGTGTGCAAACGTATGTTATCCTACTGGAGAAGCTGCAAGTCTGGATAATTTGTGAACGCAGGAGCAACCAACGCATCCAGAACTCCATCTCGATATGTCACAGCAATAACATTTCCACATACGACGTTAAGAGGCAAGCGATAGTGAAAACTTAATTTTCCCCAAATGTGAATACTACCACCACCTACGAATCGGCTGTGCTGACGAACACAGCAATTTGCAAATCGCTCTCCATACGTCGTCAAATCTGGAAAAGTCTGTCCATAAAGTATAGGTTGAATCTCCTCCCGTCTGTGAATGGGGCGACAGCATTATAGTGCATTCTAGTCCATCTGACTTGTTGCTCCGCCCATTGAAGGCGCTGCTGACGATGTTTGTGAGTCAAGTTTGGCCCAACTAAAGGTTGCCTTGCAGCAAGGCCTGTAACTCCAAGAATTAGTTAAACACAACAACACACTAATGTATACAACTTTATTTCAGATTGAAGAATCGTATAAATTAGATCTGGACCTAATATTGACAAAGACATCACTTGCAGTTGATGTATTAGTGTTTTGTGGCATATGAAGTGAGGGCATTGTCAAAAAGAGCTTCACAAAATGGAGAACGCAACATCAAATTGTGCTGCTGTATTTCGCACTGGATTTCCGCTGTCTTGCGTTGGAATATTGTTTTGCTGTTGTATGATGATTATCTGTTTATTAACAATGATTACGATATACAGGACTCCAGTTCTTCACAATAACTCAAACATTTATATTGTTTCTGTGGCTGTATGTAACATTCTTCTGTCAGGGAATTTTGTCATCACTGTTATTTTATGTGTTGCAAGTTATGCTCGGCATTTTGATCTAACTAGTGATTTTGACAACGCTGTGTTTGGAATTGCACATGCATTGTGGTTTTCTATAGGTCTCCATCTTTCTGTGATCGCAATCGACCGTTACATTTATATTCTAAAACCATTTTACTATATTAAACACGTGACAAAGAACAGTTTGTGTTATTTACTATTGCTGGTGTGGATTGTAACGCTGATACATGCAACAATTCCAAGCATATTTTACAGAAGCGACAGCTTTCACACAGAATGTATTCTTATACACCCTCCAGTTGCATATGGCACCTTTACTGTCAGCGTTACCGCTGTGTATTACATTACTATCTGTTTTTGCTACTTTAGAATTGCTCGTGTAGCTTTTGCACGAAGAAAGGCAAAGGATGCCCACATTCAACAGCGAGCTGCCAGAAATGTCACAGTTGCAGTTAGAACAGGGAGCAAAGCTGCTATGCAAAGTATACGATTTTTCATGTCAATGTTTGGAACATTTAGTCTCTGTTTTACGCCTCGTAGTAATTATAGGTGATCTTATCTATGCTGTCTTTCCAATCCCGAGGCATGTCCACATTACTGTTATGTATTTTTACCAAATGCATATGGTGATAGATTTTTCTATTTATGTCAATATGAATACAGATTTTCGCAAAGGATTGAACTGTCTATTTATTCACCACAGGTAGAGGGATTGCGGATAAATATTAGTGCTGATAGGACTATACAAAATATTATTTAGGTCCTAGGTGTGATTTACTTGCCGTTCATTGCGCAATATTTCTTGTTACTTTTTAAATTTTGGCTACCCAAATGACAACGTGTTTTCTTACAACACGTGTCGCTTGCAGAAATTTGTTAATTTGTTTATTAATTTGTTTGTTAAATATTTTGTTAATTTGTTTGTTAATTTTTATGTTCACTATGGCATTCTTTCGTGAAAAATGACAAATGAAATTTTTATGTCAGTCTTTTTGTAAGTGAAAGCTAGTGTTGCCAGCGTGTTTACTGACACAAACAGGCCGGAATGTTACACAATAGATATTAGTAAGTAAGAAACAGAAAGAAGTAAGATTTAAAAAAAATGAAATATTTTGGAAACGTCATAAAAGCATGGAGAGAACAATAATGGAAAGGTATATGCCCGTAAAGAGAGGAAGAGGAAATCCAAATAGAAGATGGGTACAGGATGTGGCAGATGATCTCCACATGGGCGTTTCGGACGCGGGACATCTTTCTAATGACCGAGAAGTTTTCTGGAAGGTTGTTATGAAATCGAGGTTCTGCAAAGCGCATGCTACTGAATGAATTAATGGATGAATGAAGTAAGAAACGAACCTTAAGGCACATTAGGCATGTAGTGCTTGTCGTATAGTGGATTTTTAATGACTGTGCAGTGTTTTAAAATATTGCCTGTCCAAGTTTTGTATTTACATATTATGGTGCATGAACTTTACAGAGGGTGAATACAAAACTTGGACTGGCAATATTTGCAAACACTGCACAGTCATTAAAACTACACCCTGTATTGTAGTGAACCAATAGGCACTGTGTAGATGATCTGGCCAGTATCACACAAGTTGCCGTTACTTCCCAAGACATTCCCTGGATATCATTTTAGGCTGGGTAGACCTAAATGACCAGGTCAGTTTTAAAAATGTGACCCGGGTTTCGTGTGCTGGGACCCCCCCCCCCCCCCCCCCCCCCGCCCGAGTGATTCTTGAGTAAACTTACAAGGGAAAGTCAATAACTAAGTCACAAATAGCTGTAGAAAAATAACTAAATATGATAACTACTTGAAACCAGTTTATTTTTATACATACATTGACCTTTTATTTCTCAACATAATTTCCACCAACATTGATGTACTTATCCCATCGTTTTATCAGTCCTCCCAAACCGGCTGCATAGAACTGCGTGCTCTGTTTTCTAATCCACGTTTTCACTTCACATTCAACTTCGGCGTCATTCGCGAAATGTCTTTCTCCAAGGTGGGTTTTCAGTGGACCAAAAATGTGGAAATAGCTAGGGGCTAAGTCGGGGCTGTAAGGTGGATGTTCCAGAACTTCCCACTTTAGTTGGTTAATTTTCTCCTAAGTTAATTGAGCCGCATGTGGTCTAGTATTGTCATGAAGAAGCAACACTCTTCTAGTCAGCAGTCCTGTATGTTTTCTTCGAATTGCTTCATGAAGCATCGATAGAACTTCACAGTACGATTCAGAATTCACATTGTCACCTTTCCGCTAATCATCTCCTCCACCCTGCTGCAAGGATGCTTCTGTGGCAATCTCAACAGACGACCAGATAGGATTTCATCAACAATTGTAGAGCGTCCTTGAGACAATCTTTCTACCCAGTTATGTACGTCTTTACGTGACAAATATTTGTCAGCATAAACAGGAAGCAGTTCCTTATGAATAGCCTTTACAGGCAGTCCTTTTGCTAACAAATATAATTTAAAAAAAAAACGCACAACAGCATGTTGCTCATTGGTTATACACTCCGATATTACAGTCGCCATTTTGTTTATGGCTGCGCATGCGCATGAGACACCTAGCGCCACCTGACAAACGGAAATATAAAGTTCGATGTTGCTGTCACCTAATGACACCTGCGGAAAACATCAAGTACATTTACCTGCCATCCCACAGAACTGTGTGACTTGCTTATTGACTCGCTCTTGTAGTTACACCCCAGGTAGATTAATAGCTTCTGCGATGTGAAGGATGTCGGTGTGATCTTGTTTGTCTATCAAGAATGATGATGACCATTTATTTCATCCAGTGGGGATGAAAGTATGGAGCCGTGAGTTCTAGGATGGCCGATAAGGCCTATTTTGGCTCGAAATGTTCTTTGACAATGTGGACAAAGAATGCTTGACGTTTCTGGAGGAAGATTTCCTGCAGTGGTTTTTCTTTCCTGCCTTTTCTTCACAGCTCTTGCAGTCTTGGTTGCCTTGCACGTGACTGCAGCCTTGCATAATGATGCACGCCACGAATTGCGGTCTCTGGCTGCAGTCTCCCAGGTGTCATGATGAATTCCAAAAGTATTCAGTGAGATTTTCAGAGTGTCCTTAAAGCGTTTCCTCTGGCTGCTTTGGGAGCGTTTACCACAACGCAACTCGCCGTAAAACAATTCGTTTAGGGAGCCTGTAATCTGGCATGCGAGTCAAGTGACCAGCCCAGCGAACCTGATTCTTCATTAGTAGAGTATGGATACTGGGCATGGACCCTTTTTCTAGGACTTCAGCGTCTGGGGTCTTATCTTGCCATTTAATCGTCAGTAGCTTCCTAAGGCAGACTGTGTGGAAGTGGTTTAATTTCCTAGCGTGTCGTTGATAAACAGTCCAGGTTTCACAAGCATATAGCAGTGTGGATAATACAACTGCTTTGTAGACTTTCAGCTTTGTTTGCAGGCTTATTCCATTTCTGTCCCATACATTCTTGTACAGTTTGCCAAAGGCCGCGCTGGCGTTGGAGATTCTTGCATTCACTTCGTCATCAATTGAGGCAGCTTGTGACACAGTGCTGCCAAGACAGGTGAACTTGTTCACAACACTTAGTCTATGATCATTCACCTTGATATTCGGCACGGTGTGATTATTCCCTGGAGCTGGCTGGTTGTCGGTGAGATATTGATAATATGACATACTGAGTTAGTTAGTTAGTTAGTTAGTTAGTTAGTTAGTTAGTAGGTTAGTTAGTTAGTTAGTTTGTTAGTTAGTAGGTTAGTTAGTTAGTTAGGTAGTTAGTTAGTTAGTTAGTTAGTAGGTTAGTTAGTTAGTTAGGTAGTTAGTTAGTTAGTTAGTTATTTAGTTGCATATCCTTTACAGGGCGTCGTAGTCAGCTCCAGAATATTTTGCGTTTGTGATCTCTTGGCAAGTCGACTTTCAGTAGTTTGCCATTGCTTTCTGAACGACCGGCATCCATAAAATTTCGTAAAAAACCAACGCAATGCATTCTGCTGAATATTCGCCGACAGCTGTGTGTCGAATGCGGGTATGCGGGATTACGCACTGCGTCTGTCACCGCTTACATACCGAGTGATTTATAAAAATAACGTACTAGCACCATATACCAACATTACGTCAAAGCTTGCAACAGAGCAATTTGTTATATAACATACTAAGTTTGGTTGCATATCCTTTACAGTCAACCCCAGCATTTTTGGGTAGTTTGTGAATTCTTGGCAAGTTTACGTTCAGTAGTGTTTACCATTGTTTTCTGAATGACTGACATTTATACCATTGTCTGCTTCTAAATCGCCCGCAGCTGTGTTTCGAACTCGGTATGCGGGTTTGCGAATTTCATTCGTAATCAATTCGGCACATGGTCAGCTTATAATAAATACAGAATAAATTAAGAATTTGATATTGTGATTATATTGTAATTGTTTACGCAGATAGATTAATGATATCTGAGACAATCTTAAGATGCTTTTGCGACCAGATTGCAGGTAAGAACTGTAGAAAAACAGAGATAGTTTATGATACCACAGCATCCCACATTAGGTATCGATAGGACTCAGCGTGAGAAGATCCTTGACAGTCTTGTGTCATGGCACGGAATGGAGTCAACACACGAATTGATTTATGACACTGCAGATCGTAATTTGTGGAGAGGCATGATCGCCCACGCCAGCCGTCAAGGCACTGGATGATGTTGGGGACTCAGTCATTGGTGTGCTCAGATATCTCATAGACACTGATGATGCCAGAATTGCTATATATCTAATGTTGTGAGGAGAAATAAACTGGAACATTTAGTTACAACTGGTAACATTGAAGTGAAAAGTGCAAGGGTGAAACCAAAGAGGTAAATACTTTGACCGTCTGGCCATATGACGTAATCAGGACAAAGACGCAGACCAGATTCAAGGCTAGTGATCGTGTGATCGTGTGGTATGGGGAACCACCACCGCCCACGCCCATCAGTAGGACGTAATATGAAGATGATTACATTAACGGAAAACAATTAGGTGAAATGTTTTGTTGTTTAAATTTTCGACATGTAGTTGCATATTTCATCTTTTGTCATTCTGAACAGGATAATAGCAACATTCCGGAAGCGTACTGCCTATTTTAATTGTAACTGCATAAATCTGAACAGTTTTACGTAAGCCTTTTACAAGTTCAAACGAAGACAATGTGAGAAGGCAACACGGATAATAATGAACATACAATTGAAACATCAATTTCATTACTCGACATTTCTGAGATGTTGTTAACACACTGATTCTACTTCTTTTAGTTAATGATGTTGTGTTGTGTGAGTATACAGTATCCTGTGTTCAGAATGGTGCTTAGAGAAATACACAAGTTAAGTTGAGATGCTATTAAAGCAGACAGTGAGTGTTACGTAGGTCCACATACAGAACAGTAACAATTAAGCAATGTATGGCTGTGGACAGAACAATAACAATTAAGCAATGTATGGCTGTTTCGATTTGTTAAGCGCACTTTAAATGTAGGTAATTGTTTTAAAAATAGATTATTTCATTAATGTTTGATATATGATTTGCCTGTTATATTATATAGTGGTTGTATTATGTGTTTGTTATATTTTCCTTCAATGTCTGCCTTTAATTGTTCAGTGCTCTTCAACCAACGCTCAAACGTGTTCAAGTACAGCCCTTGCAGTCTCAGACGAAGTGTGAACACATAATCTGCTTGCTTGCTTGCTTGTGTTCGTTGGCTTGAGCTCCAACGCGAAATGTCTTACCAGTATCAACCCCGGCAATGAATGGGTGCCGGTGCCTCCAGCTTTTAAGTGCACCTTCTCCTGCATTATCACACTCGACAGACGGTGCAGAGAGCAGAACCCTGCCGCTGTCAATGCAGAGGTTAACGCGCTGATCTATGATCACTCAGATAGCCCCGAAGTGCTCATCTATACAGATGGATCTGTTGTAAAGCAGCAGTGCGTGGGCATTTACAGCCCGGAAAGACATGTTAGTCAGTTTAAAATTACCGTGGTAGACAATCGACATTACTGTGCGAACATGTGTATATTTCAGTATGAAGGATTTATCTAATTATTTCACGTAAGTTGTGTGATTTCTGCAGTATGTACTTGACGAGATGCAGCGAAATATGCCGGGCAATAAATCGTGCAATCTATTGTTTGTGTCTTCGTTATTCAAATTCATCACGGGAAAACATTGTTTTCAATATTTGGATTTAGCAGGCATCATTTATGTAAAATCATGTTTGAAATGTTTGACACCAAACATTTATTTTGTGTAATCACCGTATATCACAATGAACGTGTATAAAAAACGACGTACACAAGATGAAACAAGTAAAATAACAAAAGTGTCACAATAAACATGTAACGACGAACATGTAACAGCGAACATATAATATAAAGGACGTGTAACGATGAACATATAACATAACAAGTAAAATCAATGGGCATATAGAATGACAAATATGTAATATAGTGAACATATAACGACCAACATGTAACATAAGGGATATGTAACATAATGCATTAGTAAAATAACGTGTTTACAAAACAACAAGAGTGCCATATAACGATCAGGAACCATAACGAATAGATAACTAACATGCATGTAGCATTGCGAGCATGTTACATAACGAACATCCAACATAAAGAATATTTAACAAAGGAAATATGACATAACTATCGTGTGTTATAACGAATATATAACACAATGGCACTGTAACGTGGCAAACACGTAATATCAACAAAATGTAACAATGTAATGCAACATAACGAACATATACAATACGAACATATGCACAATGAACATCAAAAATGAAAAAAAAAACCTTTAACTTGGCGCACGTGTAACATAATAATACCTAAAATAAAAGGACATACAATGAGGAACATGTTACTTAACTAGCATGTAAATTGAATTAAATGGATATGTACCAAAAAAAAAAAAAAGAAATGTAATAACGAACATGCAACTTAATGATCATGTAACATAGTACATGTAATCATAACGGACATTTTAAATAATGTGCATGGAACATAACGAAACACAACAAAACAGAGGTGTCAAATAACGAACAAGTAATATAACGTACATGTAATGTAACAAATGGCCCGTCTCCGTGGCTAAGGTCTTGCGGAAGAGATTCGTAAGCCCGCTTACCTTCATTCGAAACACAAGTGCGACCGATTTGACAGCAGACCGCGTTGCATTGGGTTTTAACGATTAATATGGAAGCCGGTCGCTCAGAAAGCAATGGCAAATTAATTAATTAATTAATTAATTAATTAATTAATTTATTCATTCATTAGCATGTCTTTTGCAGAACCTCGATCCCATAACAACCTTCCGGAAAATTCGATCACAAGCAAAATGTCCCGCGCCCGATACATCCATCAGGATATGAGACGCCACATACTGCACCCATCTTTTCTTTGGCCTTACACTTCCTCTCTTCCCAGGCATAAACCCCTCCATTATTGTTCTCTCCAAACTCTCATGACGTTTCAAGTGACCAAAATATATCAATTTTCTTTGTTTTATCGTCTTTAATATTCAGCGCTTGGAGTATGGATGTATTTGTTATTTTCTTTAAACAAGTTATTCTTAGAACCCTTCTATAACATTCAAAGGCATTTATAAATTGTTCAGTTTAATGACAAATTACTGAGGATAGCAGTCAAAGTTTAAAATCAGTCGCACGAAGCCACAAACTTCGTCAAGACACTTATACTAAGACCTCCATCTGAGAGATGTAACTGAATGCCTCTAAGCTACCACCCTTGGATGAGAGAACCGGGCTGATGCTCACCTACCGTAAAACGGAGGTGAGATGCTGAGCACGCAACATGCTTAGCTTAGATACCTGTTCGAATGCTCTCAGCTGGGGAATAGGAGGGATCCCCGGATGAGAGGGTCTGGCCGCTTCTTGCTCACTGGTGCACGGAGGTAAGATGCTGAGCCGGCAGCATATGTAGCCTACCTCATGAACGAGTACTAAAGGTAGAAAAAGCGCCCCAGTCGCACGAAATGGTTACGAAGAATGTTTATATCAATACTCATACAAAGTGTAGACAAAGGTGGATAAACGTCTTGTAAACACGAAATGGAACGCCTGGCTAGCGAATCCATTGCGTGAAAGTCCGAACCGAAAGCTTACCTAGTGGATGTCGCCCGCAGACTGACCGTTCCTGGTTTCTGCTTGAGCGACCATGGGCAAACGAAATACCCGATATACGGAAGTGATGAATTAAAGCAGTCGTGAGCAGGACGTGGCAACTCCTCGGCTTAGCCCAGTCCCAGAGCAATATGTGCCGGCTCTGCAATTATGGAAGCCTCCTTGGATTGCGGAGAATGCCCATGGTCTGCCCCGGCCTTCCCTTGAGGGTTGACCGTGACGTCCCTGACCGTTCTATCTTGACCAGCTGATATGTGTGCGACACCACAACAATAGGAATCTAACGTGCCTCGAAACCCGAGGAAGGCAACTTCATTAAAAAATGCCCGCAGAAGTCGGAAGTGTTGGCCTATGGGTGGCAAAATAAAAATTGGCACTACGCAACTACATCCGAGTGAAATGTCTTTCATGCTAGGAACAGCTCTGACTACCTAGTTTTCCGAATAGCTCGTGTCCGGAACAACTCTGACTAGGTAAGAATGTTCGTCGTGCCCGGATCTGTAGAGTCGTGCTCTGACTACATTGTCCCCATGCACAGCAACAAGCACATGTACGAATCGAAAACTCGCTGAGTGGATGCCGTTGGACAGGCCTGGTTTGTGCGGGAATGTCCCTGCGCGAACGAAATGCCCAGTATATTGAAGTGAGAAATTAAAGAAGCCATAAGAAGGACGTGACGATTCCCTCGGTGAGCCCAGCACCAGGGCGCTATTTGACGGCTCTGCAACTATGGATGCCACCTTGGATGCCGGAAAATGCCATGGACTGTCCCTGCCTTCTCTTGAGGGATGACCGTGAAGTCTTCGACTGTTCCAACTTTACCAGCTGGGATGTTGATGGTACCACAAAACTGAGAGTCTCCCAGGAATACTAACCTGGTCAAAAACGCACGCAGAAGTCGGATAAGTTGGCCCAAGGGTTTCGGCCTAAGAGTGCCTAAAAACACTCCGCAATGACATTTGAAAAAACTCCGGATGAACGCAAAGAAGAAGAAGAAAATGCTGGTGTTGACAACGATATCCTGCAAAAAGGATATGCAAGAAAAAAAATGAGTGTCCGGAGGAATGCGGTAGCGTATTGGCTAGACGCTCGCATACTGGTCCGGTGGTCATGGGTTCGGCCCACACTGGAGAGGATTCAGATGTTTAGAAATGACCTAAGATCCCAAGCAATCCAGCCTAAAATGGGCACCTAGATATATCTTGGGCAATAAATCGGTCTATGTTAAACTGACGATATAGGCCACCCAGTGCCGATTGGTCTATATAAATAGACTAGCACCGCATGGCCAAAGCGTCTTAAGATGTGTACAAGGGTAGTTTACTTACTTGACTTAATGCGTGTCCGGACTTATTATGTCCAAAATCTGGCCACACATGATTTATTATACTCGTAGTGGTCACAGTTCAATAACTTTAGAACCGCTGAATATTTAAGAAGAAATGTATCAGTTCCCATCGATCAGTTCCGTCTTTGATAGCACGCTGTTTACAAAGCACGGGAGGATCTTGTCTCATGAACAGTTTCTCGTGTGCAATTGTTTCTGTAATGTTTTCACAAAAAGTCCAGCGTTTTAGATTTATGATGTTGTAGTTTAGAGTTTGTTGAAGCAAAGTGTTTTAAGACATTGACTAAATGCAGCTCCACAGAACGTATTCTACGACGCAAATATTTCAAATAAGAAAGGAAGAAACAAGACGGAATGTAGCTAATGGAGGTGATTTCACTTGCAAGGCAACCAGTTCGTGTCTGGGTTTAGTGTTAGATCTAATCCGATCTGATATGTAGAAAAAAAAAAACTGTCCACCTCGTTCAAGCAGCCTCAGTGACGTTAGTTAGAGTTGTGGTTGTTAAAATTGCGGGTTAGTTTCTCTCGTCAGCGTTGCATGATATTTCGATTTCGCACCGTTTATGCCTGTAACGTTATCTGTGTGATTGGCCGACGAGCTCTCCTTTGTGTCAGTTTCTTCTTGCTTTTCAGTTTGTCAATGATCGCTCCTGGCCCGTCTGATTTGATTGGGTGCAATTCTTATAAGGACTCTTTATTTGATTATTTTTGGCTAGCATTATTTGCAAAAAAATAAAAAAAAAATAAAAAAAAAAAAAAACTTGCTTCATTGCCACAGCTTCTTCGCGTTCTTTGTCCATTTCGAGTTAATTGTCTATGCCCCAGTAAAAGTCAGATGTGTCGGATTCCTCCTCGGGGCTTTTTTCAGATGTCTGATGGGATCCTGTTGTGGGATGTGGATTTTAATCTAAGAGAATATTTTGTTAAAAGAGTCTAGTTGATTTAGTTGATTCTCTGGTCACTGCTAGAATGCAAGTTGATCATGGAATTCGACCATAAACACAAGAAGGAAAATACTTCACTCCTGTTCATAACTGTATTTATGTGTAATTCTCCATTCCAACTTATCACCTTATAAATTTACTATAGAGGATATTGATTGTTTACAACATATAAAACAACCACGGTTGAACAACCATCAACACTGGACTTGACGTAAACATCAACAATTTTGGACAAACAGTTCAGGCATTAAATCAAGATCTGTAGTAACATACATGAAATTGTAATGGCCACACTGAAATTCCAGAACAGGCATGGGAATAATTTTCAATATGAAATAGAAAACACATTACCCACATTGTCCCCAGAAAAAACCAATGTTATTACAAACAGCACAACAACCACTAATTGGTTCTACATCTTTGACCCACTGTACATCAGTAAAGTAAACAATGGTCTAAGTTCATAAAAACCAAACATATAAACAATTGTTTCTGACACCAGTTACAATTCTCATATTTAAAACATAATAAGATGGTGTCAGAGTACTCAACGAAAACAACAACCACCTGTTGATTCTACCATTCACTGAAAACAAGCTACTGACCTTAGCTTTCCATGGCATAGAAAAAAACCACCTGTAGAAGCTTTGCTAGTACTAATAATTAAACTAATTATTTAATTACAGTCTTTTTCCTTAGGTGTTGCTGTCGGTTATTCTTCTCCAGTGCGAAGCAGATAATGTCGATATTTATCCGGTCAGAAATAAATGTACTCACAGTCATGTTCGTCTTACATTATGTTCACTGAAGTTGGCTGGTAAATATTTATAATCCATAATCCAAGAATAGAATTATACACAAGCACATATCCCCTCCGTGGGGCTGAATTCAAGAATACTCTGTTGCCATTGCGCTCTGTGTTCCAATTGAAATTGATGCCTAGGTCTGTCATACCTTCAGGAGATGCAACTTAAGCTCTTGCAGAAGGTTCTTCCCTAGATCATCTTATCGATGAAAAAGATGACGACTGTCCAACAGCTTGGTTATTGTTAATCGTTTCCCAATTTATTTCAAGAGGCTTTGTCACACACCCGGTTCATGTTGATAGGCCATCCCACACTTGGTGATGGGCCAATTAGGCCAACATGGAACCAGCGTAGAGTTCTGATTCATTCTATTTCAGTGGAGTACATACCATGTTGAGTCATTCATTCGTTTCATCTGGACTTTTAGTCCAGGGTTGGTCTGCTGCAGACATGGAACTGAGGATATTAATTCCAACACACCAACTGGGAGTCTCACAACAATCAGATGATTTGTGTTGTTGCATGCATAGAGGCATTTACTCCGCTAGCTTCTTTCGTATGGCCTTCTGATGGTGTTTCGGATCTGAGATCTCGAGTGGATCAGGCTGCTTTCAGAGTGTTGTAGATTTGAACCTTGAGGTAATCTTGTTTCTAAGTTGTTTTTCAGTTGGTATTAAGTTGGTACCTTGGTTGTACTTGCTTATGTTGTTTCAGTGTCTCTTCCCATTTGTTTGAGTTAGTGTTCTTATCTAGAACTTGGTGATGAGTCTGCCGCTGTATTACTGATTGAAGGATTATTCAATCCTGAACAGGAAACTGGGAATGTTCCCTGGTTTCGTTGACCTCGTGGATTGATGGCGTACCTAGGCGGTGTCTCCCAGACGTAAAAGTAAACGATACTCTGTTGTCGGTGTATTTTGAATATCCAGTTATCTTGATGGACAATTAAATACAGAGATCCATCCTGGATATACTGACAGAAGAAGTAGGACTATCAATCGCTGAGTGTCTCTCTTCAACAGATCTTTCACTGGCTAGGAAGCGAATAAGCGTAGCAGTCAACGTTGATGTTTTTCTAGATCCAGACTATCGTTAGGACAGGTTGCCATTTTATCATTTTCTGGCTGTTGACCGAGGATCCAGTTTTAGTGATATAGTCCAACAAAATCCAAACCACCACTCGCTACTGTCTATAGAAATGGATGACAAAAAATACAACACAGGCATTAATACTTTGTGGTGTAATAACATTTTCACAATACAATTACAAACAAAAAAGGGGAAGGAGATAGGAGTGGGTTTCCAAGTTTCATGTCCCTACTTGCTTGTTGTAGAGCCATTCTGACTCTAAATGTGAGTAAGGTATTTTCTCACTCTGTATTCCTTCCCATGTTGTTACTGAGACTTTCTGATGTGTGAAGCCATCCTTTCTATCCAACACTTTGCTAGTGCATCTGTCATACCTTGAATAGAATTGTTCAGACAAAGGCTCTTTTGTTTCCGATTCCTCGTCTCCATTCCTTCGCTATAATCAGCATTAGGCCAAGGCCATTCAACATTGTCTTCTTATGTACTAACATGCACAAGGATTCTTACATAACCATCATCATGTCCCAAGGGGTCACATTAAAATGTATATTCCCACAGTAAAGAGTAACAATCAGGACAGAATATAATTCTCATAACAGAGAAAAACAAACATGTACATTTCTCTGATATTAAGTAAATGATAATCATACATAATAATTAATCATTATGATAATGTAAGGAGCCTATGTTTTTGGATTTTCCTCATTGGTTAATCCATAAAACTAAAACATAAATTGTTTTCCCCCACTGCTTACAACAGCATGAGATTAGTGAACGCTGTGATATATTTTTCCAAGTGCTGCTATTTGTAAGAACATTTCTTATTTATTAGAAATGATTTATGCAGCCTGATAAGTGTTCGCAACATATAATATTATTCCAGTTGTCCGCCACCCTTAGTGCGGTGTGGCTAAAGGCGTGGTTTTATCATGCGTTTTCTTTTTTTCCATGGGATTATATTCTCCAACAGGGTATTTCACTAGCAATATTTTATGAAATGATTACATGTCCATCACCCATATTGAGTGGTTACTAATATGTTAACAAGAAGAGTGTACAAAATTTTAGCACGATAGTTGCAAGTTACAGATCAGCAATTTAGGAAAACAATTTCTCCAACATGAAACCATGTCTATCAGATAAGATGCGTTATCAATATTTTGCGTCCGCATCTAGAGAAAGTTTCTGAAATGTGCTTCTGAAATGAGTTGAATACTCTACAGTGCACATAATATTTATAGATTATAAGCAGTGCTAGTGAGATATAGGTTCACAATGCCTATAAGAGATTTTAACATAGGAATTAGAAATTGTAAGTATGGAAATTTTACAGCGTGGCACACACATGGTGCTCAGTAGTAAAAATCATTCAGACTCTAGTTTACAAGAATTATTGATTTAACATTTTAACTAATTCTTAATTAAACACAATGGCATATGTACCTTATAAAAATACATAAATACGTATTAATAATGTAGATTTAACATACCAATTGCTGCAGAGAGTGACATATTTTTAGGGCTAAAATCGCCCATCCCCGAAGGGAAAGGCTGACGTGTCTGTCTCCTTTGTCTACATTGACCAACATGGCTATTCTTTTACCTTTGTTTAAAATCTAGCCTGTCTGGCCAGGTACGTGAACCGAAGGGAAAGGCTGACATGTCTATCTCCTTTGTCTACATTGACCAAAATGGCTATTCTTTTACCTTTGTTTAAAATCTAGCCGGTCTGGCCAGGTACGTGAACCAAACTAAGGCCAAAATTTAAACTAATGCCAAATAAATTTGACTGCCCTATGGGTTAGTTTGGCTCTGTTTTCTTTCCCCAAAAGTAAGGTACTTAAGCAGTAATTATTAGGGATTGTTATTTTTAAGGGCGTCAATGCTAGGAAAGGGTAAGGACGTTTTAATATGCTACAACTGTTAAAAATATTGTTTGCCAATTAAATACAACTGGTTGGACGTGGAATCTGGAGCATGTGACATTCCTCTGTACCTTTTGTATCCACACAGCTTATGTCCAGTTTGCCAGGGTTTGATCTAATGACATTTAAATTATTTTCAGCTTGTGTTCCATAGAGTGGGAGCCGCGGTGGCGCAGTAACTAGCAGCCTTGCCTGCTGGCCCAGGGGTCATGTGATCAGATTCCTTTCGACCCGGGGAATCTGTTTTAATTGGCTTTGTCTTCAAGGTGACGATGCCTAAATTATGGTGCCATAAAATTCCACGCGAAGCTGGAATTTTATGGCATCCATAAAATGGCTGCCGGAGTGATATCGACAAAATCACCTTTGGTCCTATGAAAAGTATGGTGCTATAGTGTGTTTACTTTTTTTTTTTGGCCCCATTAT
Organism: Cepaea nemoralis; assembly: GCA_014155875.1. Classification (NCBI taxonomy): domain Eukaryota; kingdom Metazoa; phylum Mollusca; class Gastropoda; order Stylommatophora; family Helicidae; genus Cepaea; species Cepaea nemoralis. The sequence continues at coordinate 23,115 of JACEFZ010003198.1, forward strand.
AAAATTCAATATCTCAGTAACCTACTGAGGGGAAATGATGAGATTTAGCAAATACCCTTATCATTATGTCCACCCAACAAAATTAATTTTGTTCTGAAGATTTTACAGCAGATTTCAATGTTTGTTTATATGCGGTATATAATTTACAGGTCAGACATTAAGTCCAACATTTTAAAAGTATTACAGCTTCACCAAAACACATCCGCGCTTTTTTAAAAATTGTCTCGCGGTTTTGTTTTGGCACAAACTGCGCGCATTTATATGGGATTGTTCAGAGGTGTCTCCGATTTGGGTTCTTTTATGAAACGTGATTATATAAATAAATATATAAATAAATCTTACCATTAATGTAATATTAATAGCTAATATTTGAATGTGTGAATATTGTTCAATGGGATTAAAAGTGAAATTGTGTACACTTCAAAGCATCGCTATGAAGTTGTACACATATTTTTGTCAAGAAGCTGATCGCAAGAAACTGTTTCATACTGTTACAAATCCCGAAAAAAGAACAGTGCATGCATTGGGTTTGAGTAAACGGTCATTTCGTCGATGGGTGCAAGAATCTGGAATGAAACCAACACGCGATAAGCAAACGGTAGGTAGAAAGGCAATTGTAGACAGCTTTGACAAGGATGTCATCAGGCGAGTTATTATAAAAATTATGGATGCCAAAGAAACAGTGACTGTAAGAAAACTAGAATGAGGTGAACTGCAGTAAAGCTTAAAAAGGCAATGAATGAATCACCCAAATAAACGAGAAGTAGATTGTGAGCTTTACTAAAACACGACTACAAGAGACAAATTGGACGTTGCTGGCCAAAGCCTTCGTCAGCACAGGACAAACAAATACAAACCAACACAAAACTACATGAAACACACTATGACAATATTAAACTATTAAACTAATTAAAATTAAATGTACTCATCTGAATACTGTGTCCTAGCTTGGAAGGTCTGACACACGTGTCATAGGATAGAAAGTATTCATGATACTATTATTACTGCTTGTTGTCAGGTCCGTCCGTTAGCATGACCGTGCTTGTTCCATCATACGTTTGTCTAGGTAGCCGAATGGGAGGTAGGCCAGTACGCCCAACCCGATAGGTAATAGGTCCGACCCAATGCGATCGTGCAGATCCGATGAATGAACATACCCGATCGAGGGTGATGCGGCACTCCGTAATTCGAGGACGTGGGGTCTAGATAGATCGAGGTTTGAACCTAACCGTTTCTATCTCTAATATTCTACTCTTCTGGAACCCTGATTCGGTTCGTGGAGTACTTGGAGTACTGCCGTGAAGTAGTAGTATATGAGAAGAATAATCCCCCCCAAAAGGTGGAGTCAAAGTTTGGTAGTGGAGTCTGGAGGTTTGCTACATTGGATGACGTGACTTAAGTCGTCACGGGACAAGGTACACGGGACCTACAGTAGCTGTGGGAAAGTGTAATGGTGAATGGCCACCATAGCTGTGCTCGACCGGCACAGGTATGACTGACCTGAAAGAGAGTCAGTGAATACAAGGGCAACTCAGGATCTGGGGCAGGGATCCCAGACCTGACACTATGGCTGTGATATGAGTTTGTTATTTAAGTGTAACAAGTCATGAGTTCTCCTTGGTTAATGCTAGAGTAATGAATTATCAGGAGTATAATTCATTATGGACATATAGTTATTAATGTGTGTAATTGATCAGTCCATGGGTTAAGGGATTGATGAATTGATGAGTCTGTCAGGAAGGAGATGTCCGGCTGGACACCTTCTCGATACAGTAATCCCTACACTGAAAGGAAAGTAAGTGTATATGTTGATTGATGATGGAAGATGAAACCGGATTGGACTGGCACCAGGCGACGGATGCTTGACAGAGTCATACAGTCGACTCTGGTGCTAGGGGTTATATGTAGCCCAGAAGTGTTACTTGACTGAACAGGTGTGCTATTGCTGTTTCTACCATCATTATGCCTATATATTATAGTGACTAAGTAGATCTATGATGTGATGATTTCATACTCATGTTGGTAGACATGAGGAATGTCTGAGAGGCAGGTGACGGGGTGGAGATGCTAGTAGTCTTTGTTGTAGTTGAGTACTCACACCAACCTCTCCGTGTTTCAGGATCTGTTATTACTATACAGAAGAAGATTCAAGAGCTTCACCGTGAGCTCTATGGGCCCACTCATTCCAGTGCCTATCCAGAAGTTAATTGAGGCCATACTGGGAGTGGTCGTCTGATTCTGCGAGATCAATGTTGAAAGAAGCTGAGTGCTGAATAAGTCGGTAGGTCTAGGTTAGGACCTCCGTCAAGAGTCCGACGAGTGTCATCCGATCCTGAGAGGATCCAACACTGAAACGTCTGGAGATTCTGGCCAGTGATGCACTGGTGACATTCAACCTCAGGGTAAACCTTGGTGATTGCAAGGTCAGGAACTTTCAAGTTGAGCAAAGTGATCATTGTTACCGGTCACCATGACCTGTGTTATATGCTTCTGGCCCGGCTGGGTTATGGGACACCATGTATCAAGTGATGCTTAAATAGTGTTTCTACATTGGTTACCTTGATGAAGCCAACATGTGGTCCAGTGACCTAGGACATTGATTACAACATTGGTGGGAACACCAGAGTGACATGTTTGTTAAGGTAGGGAGCTACCTCATGCCAATGTGATGAACTGTTGACAATGTTGGGGAAGGTAGGGAGCTACCTCATGCCGTCGTGATGAACTGTTGACAGTGTATGCTAGGTTGTGATTACTACCCATTGATCAGGGTAGTTATATGATACTGTGTGAAGATCGATTGTCCAAGGACATGGAAATAAGGTGAAGTGTTTAGTCACCTGATAGACTTTACCAGTGACATTGTGTGTTAGTGTGGAGCAACCGCTCATTGTGTAGGTGACATATCAGTGTGTGGGTCACTTATGAGATAGAAGAGTGACCTGGCTCTTGTGTATTTTGAGACGGTGCTACAGGTACTTTTCCTGCAAGTGTGAGACCGCTAATATGCTAGGGGCGGCCCAGACTTCATCAGGAGTGTGACGAGTTAAATAGGACGACAGCAAGGAAGGAGCCTTGTTCATCGGTGCAGTGTCAGTCAGGCAGTGGTACTGCGCTTGATCAGCCCTTGCTTGGTTCTCTGTGTGAAGAGGGAACTTTGGAGAGGCAGCAGACCTTGGAGTTCCAGTCCACTGGAGGAGCCTGGGTGAGTCGCTACCACGACTGGACAACCGCACGAGCTATTGTCCGCCTCCATGATGAATACTCATCTGCGTCTTTGATCGTGTACATAGTTCTTCTAGTCTGGCTTTCAGCCATCCTTCTCTGTGTTGTGGTTGACGTAGTTCAGAATTAAAATTTTGTTCTCTTAGCTATGACTTTGTGCAGTGATATGACTGGTGTCTGGTCCGAGCCCCCTTGGGGTTTGGAACCCTAGGTGAGGGAGGGAAGGTTAAGCTGTCCCGGCTTGTGTGGGGCCTGGTAGATGTAGAGTGCTATTGAGGTGGTTGGAGCAAAGGCAGGGGATTGTATCTATCGTGGCAAACCAGACCAAGCCCCGGCGGTTTTGTCTCAAGATAGAGTGGGGGCTCGTCCGGGATCTTCTCTTTGTTCTGACATCTCGTAGGAATAGGTTATAGTGTCATCTGTCCTATACCTATTGTCTACTTGACGAGTAGGGCTACTGATACCTTTCTCTTCGACGTGGACAGACATTTAGTTTAGTTAGTATAGATACATAGTTACAGTGTTGGTTGGAGTACAGTAAGCATTGTGATTGGGTATTGCATATCTATACTGATACTAAGTTACACTAAGCATGGCTACTCGTACTTTAGATTTAGCTAAGGTGCGGGCATCTGCAACTGAGATGGGATTGGAAGGTGAGGAGTTCAAAGCCTATGTACTGGAAGTCGAGAGAGACTTCAGAGCAGAAGAGAGGGAGCGAAGAAAGTCAGAAATTGAGCTTGAAGCTCGAAAGGTAGCACTTGAAGAGCAAAAGTTGGTGGCAGACCAACAGGCACAAAAACTGGCAGCTGACCTAGAGTCTAAGAAATTAGATGCTAGGAAGTTGGAAATGGAACATGAGTTCCGTATGAAGCAACTTGAGGTAGAGGCTAAATCTGTTGGTGAGTCTGAGGGAGCAGTAGGTGGAGTAGCTTTACCTAGCTCATCAGTAGCCAGCAGACCAGCTTACCATGCTATGAAATGGCCGTTTCCACCATTTGAACCGGACCAAGAGAAGATAGATCAATTCTTAGAGAAGTTCGAGGCAATGTGTAAAGCTATTGGTTTGGAGCCTGAGCGTTGGAATCTTAAGCTTTCACAGGGACTCCGTGGCACCGCGTACGAGGTGTATGCGCGTCTTCCCCCAGGGATGGAAAATGATTATCCAACCCTGAAATAGGCTCTTTTGAAAAGATTCGAAATGACAGCCCATGCTTACAGGCGGAGGTTCAGAACTTCCAAGAGAGAACCAGGTGAGATGTTCTCGGCCTATAGTGTGAGGCTGAACTCATACCTGTTGAAATGGATGGCGTTGGCCAATTTCAAAGAGGATTATGAGAGTCTGAGAGAGTTGATGGTGGTGGATCAAATGAAAATGCAGATGTCCAAGCCTTTAAGGAATTTCTTAGGGGAAAATGGGGCGGAAAGGCTAGACATAGTGTCAGGCTCTTCTATTAGGCTCGTTGGCTAACACATGTGAGACAGTACAGTATAATGTGATTCGACGTAAGACACAGCAACACAAGTTCTATGGATTTATTACCACATTAAATACATAACGATAATTACAGCAATGTACAACATATAACTCACAACCACATTACAGCTCATAGGTCTGGCGCTCAAGATATCAGTCGTTCAGCTTACAACCACGGAGATTCACACAAACGCCTTGCTCTCGTCACACACGTCCGTTCAGAGTCCTGTCCCAGCTTGGTCTAAGCTATCACGCACACTGCCCACTGCCTCTGGTGGGGTCACGTGGCTTTGCGTGCGTCTGTCGTCAGCCTGACCGCTAGTCGCGTGTCAGGTACCAATCTCGCCAGCCGACAACTCTTGTCCGCCGGGTGCCGTAACGATGTTGCTGCGTAGCTAGGCTCTGACATTCTCCCCGGGTACCTCAATGAAAGATGCCATCTTTCATTCATGATGTATGTATATACTGGGGTAGTGTTAATTTCATGTCAGAGACTACTTTTTCCCAGTGTTATGCATGAAAATACATATAAGGCATAGAAATATATACAAAAAAAATGTAAGTTGCATTGAAATGACAAATGAAGTACAACTTTTAACACAATTCAGGTTTCATCCCCCTGATGCCTGGTTACCTTCATTGCAATAATACCCAGTCAGATCAGTAGCACCAGCTTCACGCATCTACCTCGCAGCTATTAGAAAAAAACGTAATAATATGATTGTTTTGCAACAACCATCTAGCCAGACTGAAATACGGCTTTGTATTTAGTCGTATTAAACACTTAAACTCTGCCCTCATTTGGTCAGGAGTTCTTATGTTGGTTTGCAATGTTGGCAGCTCTATGACATGCTTGGTGGACGCCTACCTGCTGTGCCAACTATTTGAGCAACAAAATGTCTATCTATACAATATACATTAATGAATATGTTTCAAATTATGGCCCTTGATGTAATTCACAAATGCAAGGGAAGTAATTTTGACATTCAAGAAATTCCATACATTATAATAATTATTTAATTTCTTAGCGTCATTGCTTGACGTTTCTTCATATTAACGAGAAAAAGTCGGTAATATGAATACATTAATCAAGATATGATTCTAAGATTACACTAATCAAAATAAATAAGTACCAAATTGGTATATTATATTTTATAGATTCAAAAGGATTTTACAAGTGTCATAAATTTTTGAAATTTTGTATGTCGTCTGCTAATTTTGCTAGACTTTTTAAATTACACCGGAAATATATACGAAACGCAAAATTTGGTTGATGTTACACTGTCTGAACACAAATGATCCGGTTTTATTTCGGAACGGATAGTAAAATGTTCTCACAGTTCGGGTCTGATGTTATAGTATCACAACGGAGTATGATGGACTGTTCTTATTTCCGATGTGTTCACAACTTCTGGATAAAGATCGACTGTTCTTATTTCTGATGTTCAAACGTCGAACAATTTGGATTAAATTCGCTGCAGAGGTGGTTTAGGAGTCAATGTTCGGTCCACATTTGCACATGTTAAAATATCACGGTGAAGAAAATCACTCACAAATGTCACAATGGTAAAGTTCGCTTCTGGTAAGTGGTTAAGCGTCTGTGACATTGTTGTTGGTGTATATATATAATTAATATTGTTCTCATTCTAACACACACTACACAATTATACTATACTCCTTACATGACTTGATTAAAATAAGTATATTATACATGTCGGTTTGTAAACCGTATCACAATTTTACTTCTAGACCTTACACAGTAGGTGAATGGAAAAAACTTCACTCATTGGTGGCTGTGTTGGGCTGAGTGTAATATTACACAGTGCACTCAGATATTGCTTACTGGGTCTGTCGGACAACGGGACAAAAAGTCGGCGATTGTATTCATTCTGCCGGGAATATGGCGAACTTCAAAACTGAAATTCTGAAGCTTCAAGGACCAGCGAGCAATCATATTATTTGATGGTACTGCGGAATTGATATACCGTAATGGACTGTTGTCAGTTTCGATGATAAAGTGACGTCCTAGAAGATATTTGGACAGCTTCGTCACACTTTCTACTAAGGCCAATGCTTCTAATTGCGGAATGGACCATGCCCGCTCTCGGGGCCTTAGTTTTCTTGATAGAAAACAAACGGGATGCAGGATGTCGTTGTATTCCTGCAATAGGACTGCACCGATCGCAATGGAGCTAGCATCTGTTCTCAATCTGAAAGGTAAACGAATGTTGGGCAATTTAAGGATGAGATTAGGTGAATTCTTATCAGAAAAGTGTGCCAAAACTTTATCAAATGCATTTCGTAGGCATTCATCGTTTACAACTTTTTCGGGTTTATTCTTGGTTAGTAAGTTAGAAAAAACCTCAGTCAGTTCTGAAAAATCAGGAATAAAGTTTCTGTAATAATTAATAAGTCCTAACAAACTGCGGACTTGTTTCTTATTTGGTGGAAGTGACAGTTTTAGAATTTTGGAGACAATTTTGTTGTCTGTCATGACAAAGCCATTGGATATTCTGTACCCCAAAAATGATATTTCTTGGTAAGCCATGCTCACCTTTGAAGGCTTCACTGTTAGTCAGTGCTGTCTGATACTAGGTAGTAGTAGTAGAACGTCTTGTCCAGGTGTCAATGTTATAGTCCCGTCGTTGTCTCTGTATGGACACAGATGTCGTCAGTATAGTGAATGATATTAGGAATGTCAGATAGGAGGAGTCGTATAGCAGACAAGGCCAGTCTGGAGTTACTGGATCTAAAGATATAAAGTGGGTTAAGGTTAAAATCTTCCAAAAGGATTTTCAAATTTCATGTTGAGATCATTTTGAGCGTTATCTCCAAACCTGCACTCGTACATGTGTGTATACTTTCAATAGATCAAACAATAATAATACACCATGTATAGTTGTGAAATGTAATCGTGCATGCTTGTATGATCTTTTGCAATTTGTGTATATTTTCTAAAATATGTAGGGTAATTTGTTGCTGATTTTTGTCAGTAATTCCACCGCCTGATGTTTTACATTGTTCAGCATAGGTATTCGTATGAGTTGATTTAACATAGAGATTATGAGTGGCAGTAACAAAATTTGGTTCAACAGTAATGACATAAGTAACACAGTCTGCTGGTTTGTCATGAGTAATATCATCTGTGTTGTGTCATGATGATGTGGAAATATAACTGTTTGTGAAGACATTTGTTTTGTATTTACAATCAGTAGTGCAAGTATAACTATCCACTGTGTGCACTTGGTTATGTGTGTAGTTAACAGAGAGTATAGGAGGTATAGTATATACCATGATGATTTGTGATTTTTCCTCGCTGTTGTGAACTGTTTGTTTTCTGCACCTTTTTCTTTGTGCTGATACACACCAGTTTCTGTTTCTTCTTGTTCTGAGATGGTAATCACGTTGGTATGGTGTGGTATCTTGGTCTGTTCATCATGTTGTTGTATGATGAGTGGGGTATTTAAGGCAGTATTTGTTGTGGTGTTAACTTTTTGCCTTGTGTGAGGTTTGGACTCTATGTAATCTGTCACATTTAATACATTTCCAATTAATAAATCACAACATGGATTGTCTAATAAAGCACAAGTTACTCTGCCTGATAGGAAAGGTGATTTTATATTGGCCCATGCCATGGGATATTTCTCTACTGTCCCTGAAACAGTTTTGCAATAGATGTACTCATCTAGGTAGTCTTTAGGATCAGCTAAGGTCTTTCGAAGACCGATAAGACAGGACCCTGTGTCGCGTACACATGTGCATACTGTGTCATTGATGTAACCTTCATGGAATGTTAGTTTTCCTAACGACAGTCTTGAGGTTTTGTTCATTTCCTCACTTTCGTGTTGAGTATTTACCTCTTTACATAAGGAATGAGGTTGAGTGATGTTAACAACATTATTACAATATGGTACAAAGTCTGGTGTTGTCTTCATGTCTGTGGTGTTCACTTTTATTACATTCTTTGCTGAACTGCATTTTGAGTCTATTGCCAAGTTAGCTTCCTCATTGGCAATAGGGACGGAGTGCCCGCATGTTAAGGTACCATTTTCATTGAAGGTATTACAGACAGTGCATTTGTTGGCACTAAATACATCACAAGCCTGTGCTGCATGTACAGGATGTTTTTCTGGATTTTCGTCTTCTGACGTTGAGCTATCGAACAAGGCGGCATTGGCTTTGTTGGTCATATGCCTGCCTGTACAATCCATACGATAGTGACCGTAAGCCTTGCAGAGAAAACATTTACGTAAACTTTTGAACGATCTACGTTCTATGTCTTGTCTGTTTACCATATTTTGCAAGTATGTTAGGTACCCTGGGTTTTTATCGCACATCTCGTTCAAATGGTGAGACAATTTACAGTGAGTGCATTGTCTAACTCTATCAGAGGTAGGCCTGTGTGGTTTTTGCCTACTATAGTTGTTCTCATAGTTGGCTGCTGCTACCCAGTTACTGTCAGTAGCTTCAGCGGCAAAACACTGTTTATTTGCCGTATAATAGGCCGACCCACGTTTTTCCATTTCTTCCACACTTGTGCATTCATTCTCCTGTAAGAACTTAGAAAAAGATGATGGGACAGAAGAAATAACTTTATCTCGAATAATGAGATCTTCTAATTTATCATAATTTTTGTTAATTTTGGCTGATGAAGTCCATTTGCTGAAAATGTCTCGGACTAAACAGAGGTAGTCAGAGAACGTTTGAGTTGATTTTGGACTCAGCTTACTGAATTGTTCTCTGTACCCTGCTTCATCTAACATGAAATGTGCCATTATTTTAGATTTGATGTAATGGTACTCTTTTCTGAGGTCTTTGGGGATGGTTTCAATGACTTTAAGAGGTTCCCCAGATAGACTCCTCATATATAAAATATTCCATTCCGAAAGTGGAACTTGGTAATGTTCCATTAATGTCTCAAAATTTTGGGTAAAGGCTGCTATGCAGTCACCCGAGGTATAGTTACGAACGATACCTTGGTACTTCTTATACTGGTTTTCTTTTTCCAGTCTTTCAGATTTCTTTGATTCTTTATTCATTGCAGTCTCAGTGTCGAGTTGTTTCATTTTCAACTGTAATTCAAGTTCTTCTCTCTTACTCTGAGCGGCTATTTCTGCCTTTTTAAGTTCACTGTCTATCTCAGCTTGCTTTGTCTTTGCAGCCATTTCTACTTCGGCTTGCTTTAATGCTGTTTCTGCCTCTATTTGCTTGGCAGCTTTTTCAATCTCTGCTTGTTTTAGAGCTCTTTCAGCTGCTCTATCTTCGCGTTCACAGTATTCAGCGTATTTCTTCTCACTCCATTGTGTTAATTTATCACCTTCTAACTTTAATTTTAAACCCATATCGATGAAATCAAATAATGTCGACATGATGGAGAAAATATGTCAATGAAAATCAATCACACAAAATATGTTGTAAATGGTTAGTAGAAAAACAACTTACAATTGATTTGCCTATACGATGCGTGCCCACTAATGCATACGTAAAGTTAAAGTGAAGAAAAATATACTCAAGTGCCCTTGGATATGGTGACGAATCGTTGGGCAATCGGGCTAGAAAACTGTAAGGTCGTACTTCGGAACCACTAATGACCTCTACGGCAGGGTTATGGATGGTACGCAAAAAAAAACCTGCTTTGTTTTTGGAGAGAAATAAGTTAGCGTGTGTTTGTTGGTGTGTGCCTGCAAGTCACTAAGTGTTGATTTGGTTTGGATGGCGTTGAGTATAATTGTATGTCGTAAATTTGTCGTCAACAGTGTTTCTTTCAACAGAAGTTACACTCTTTCCAAAACTCTTTGCGTTCCACAAACTCAATACACAAAGACAATCTATCTGTAATTGAACACTCAATAACATTGATGACACATCACTTACATCAAGATGACATTCAGTAAGGACAAAGACATCAAGTTTACAAGATGGCGACAAGGTCAAAATGGCGGCAAAATCACAATGTTGACAAGGTCAAACGGTGACAATTTTCACAAATCACAAATGTTTAACACGTTTACAGGATCAAACAATATGTACTGTACATTTACTAATGATCTTAAACATATTTAGACAATGTAGTAATGGATCACACTGAGACTTTTCCGATCACATGTACATCACTATAACCTTGACAAATTTTACACGTACAAGAATTATAGTTTTAAATCACAAAGACGAACAACACACGTCTAAATATATTAGGTTCTTAAATAAAGACGAGCAACCCACGTCCACACATGTCAGGCTCTTCTATTAGGCTCGTTGGCTAACATATGTGAGACAGTACAGTATAACGTGATTCGACGTAAGACACAGCAACACAAGTTCTATGGATTTATTGCCACATTAAATACATAACGATAATTACAGCAATGTACAACATATAACTCACAACCACATTACAGCTCATAGGTCTGGCGCTCAAGATATCAGTCGTTCAGCTTACAACCACGGAGATTCACACAAACGCCTTGCTCTCGTCACACACGTCCGTTCAGAGTCCTGTCCCAGCTTGGTCTAAGCTATCACGCACACTGCCCACTGCCTCTGGTGGGGTCACGTGGCTTTGCGTGCGTCTGTCGTCAGCCTGACCGCTAGTCGCGTGTCAGGTACCAATCTCGCCAGCCGACAACTCTTGTCCGCCGGGTGCCGTAACGATGTTGCTGCGTAGCTAGGCTCTGACACATAGTAAATAAGTTAGCTGAAAGGTATGTGGAAGTCTATGGTGAGACTGGGGATTCCAGTCAGACTGATTCACAGAAACGGCAGAAGGGGCTTGATCAGAAGCCCAAGACCAAAGGTCCCAAAGAATCATCCAATGTAGCAGATCCTGTGGTAAAAGACTCTGGTAAGAAACCCGATAAGCAAAGCCCTCCCGCCTCCCCAAAACGGAAGTGGAGTAAGAGGTGGTGTAAGCACTGTAAGTCTCCTTCCCATAATACTGTAGATTGTCTGAGGAAGCCAAAGGACTTGCACTTTGCGTGTCTCGCATCTACTAGAGGTAGACCTAGCGAGACCACACCTAAGGGTCGGGAGAAACCAAAGTCTGAGAAATCACCTGTGATCGAAACGATAGAGGTGAATGGGAAGCAGGTGGAATGTCTATACGATACAGGATTGCAGTTTGAAGCTGTAATCTCATCCCACCTTGTGAGCCCAGGGCAGCTCACCGGCGAGACAAGAGAATTTCAGCTGGCCATGAGGAGCTCCGTAGCTATGGACTTGCCGATTGCTCGGATTGACATTCGGTGCAGGTACGTTACGGGTAGCATATAGGC
>JACEFZ010003199.1:0-34183 GCA_014155875.1 Cepaea nemoralis
GTGGGTTTGGTAGTTTTTTTTTAAAAATTTGGGGGGTTTTTTTTTTGGGGTGCATGTATGTTGACAAGGTATTGTGTTGAGGTGTTACTTATCTGTGTTATGCTGATTCAAACCCTGGCTACCCGATTTGGTTTTAAATTTTCCCCTATCTGATGTTTTTATATGGCTGTTCCAGAACCTATGTTTTGGACTGCCAAACGAAGTGTGCATTTTAGTCCTAATTGTGTTGTAATTTGTGCCCCATATTTTCTGAATAAATATTTGTCTCTTGTAGCAGGATAAAATCTGGTTTGTATTTGTTATGAAGTGGCAAATGTGTTTTTTTTTTTGTGCGAAAACCATTGTCATAAGTGGGGGGTGCCCCCCCGGGCTAGATGAAGTAATTTTCCTGGCAGAAACCCCTAATAGTCAAAACTGACTAGGGAAAAAATCTATATGGCTGAACTATAGATTAGGCCCCTGAATATCCAACGTACAGCTCCAAGGCTCGTTAAAAAATTTAAATGAACTGTGCTGATATTCGCCAAGGATGGGAAAAGAAGGTTAGCTAGAATAGTTTTTTAAACTCTAAATTTAAAATGTAAAGACAACTATTCCAGTACGGTTTTTTTCTCCCTGACTGCTCCCTTCCTTGGTGTGTAAGTGACCCCCACCAATGTACACACAAAACACGTATCCCAAAATTGGGAATTAAATATAACGACAGAACTATGAGTTACAATACTACACATTTATTTGCTAATCTAACAATAGGCATCGGATGATTGTCAATATGGGGTGTAAATCTATAACATAGTGGATGAAAACATTACGTAACTTTACTTTTTACTTCATCTATCGGGAACTGTGGTCCAACCCCCACTCTCCATAGACAAAAAAGAACACTTGCCGGTATTCTGAGATCCTGTCAGTCCTGACACTCCTATCAGTATCTCTAGTCTTGAGATCAAAACATAGGGCTTCTTGTGAGAGCTTGAAAAAAGTCAAGAATGTGTTATATCAGTTCTACATCAGCGCAATCCTAATTAAAACATATAACACAAACATATAAAATACCATCGGGCCCAAAGTTTATTTTTCAGCTCGACTGCGTTCACCTCCTCCTTCTCCCTACTGTCTTTAGTCTGGGACGGGCTTTTCAATTGTCTCACACGCCTGTAATGATTACATTTCTCCCGCCCCATGTCCATGTCGCTAATACAGAAATTCTGTGTCATACAGCCGCTCCGTCCAAGTTGGGGTTTAGCACTCACGGGGTCGGTAAGGTATTATACAATGCCTGATCATCCGGGCTTGCAAGCCGTGACAATAGCTGTGCCAGGTTTCCATGCATTACCGTGGACGCACGCCCACAATACCTGAAAAGTTTAGACCATATACCCTATACTCCCCATTGGGGGTAATGTCTGTACCATTACACCTCTGCTTCCAACACAATCTTTGGGCCCAAATGTGCCAATGCGCAGACAATACAAAACATTTCATATTGGTAGGTTTGCATATGACAAATCAATATATCAAACACCCAAATACACATAAACATATTGATTAAACTAGACATATTATGATACTTTACATCATAGCATAATGCCTAGTTAGTTTATGAAATTAACCTACATACATCCAACATATCCGTAACATTATTTACTTCAAGATGGACATCTAATTTTCAACATATAGCTTAGGCATTATTGAGTACTAATATTGTATAGCTACAAAATGAGATATACAACGTCTAATTGAAGTTACCACTTAGTTACTGCTGTTGTAAAATTAAATAAATATCAGTTGATTTATATTCTGTACAACAAATGCACACCCAAAAGCAACAGGATAGTGTACAAAGAAATGACAAGCATCTACCAAGACACCTAAAAGTATACCCAGACAAGATCTTTTCACATAAGGCTCTACTTCTCAGAAAAATAACTTTTAAAGCAATATGATATTGAACACAGAACTTAGAAGAATACTCAAGTAACCTAAGCAATGAAATTCTGGAGTAACCTAGGTCAATATAGACGGTCATTCATCCTTTTAAAAACTCGACTATTACTAAGAATTAATTCCCCTAGTTAATCTAGAAACCTAAGAATCTACAAAAGGGCTGGTTTCTCACCTGTTCTAAGTAAAACTTAATCTAACCTAAAACAGGCTAGGGACCCTTATTTAAGCTGAGTCCAGCAGACAGTGTCTGAGACCTATTATCTTTTTTGGCAGTCCCATCATAAATTCTTCTTATCTCCTCCTGACAGTATTGCAATTAACTCCAAGTCTGTCCAGTCATAAAAATTCTTTCTGCATGCACACTAGCCTTCACCATAGTGTCACACCTGGAGGTTTTGCGTTGCCAGCCCCAGATCAGTTTCACGGTCTTATCAGTGATTTCACACCTACCTGGGTCTGCCAGTACCAGTAGAGGGGGCTTGTTTCCCGCCCTGGGGCTATTATCTCTCCCTGTGTCAATGTTGTTCACGCCTGGGGGGTTTTATTTCACTCACTGGCCCAGTTCATTGTTGATTCAGCATGTCTGGGTCAGCATTTTCCCCCAAGGGTTAACTAATTATCTAGTTGTGTCCATCTCAATATCCCTTTTACTTGCCATCTGCAAGCTTACGTCATGGCTAGAGGCTTTTTTGAATAATCTTCCCTCACGACTAATAGCCGTGGAGTAGTGTGATTAATTCATTCTTTCTAAATTTGGCCTCTAAAATTTTGGAGACCGAGAAAATATTCTGGGATTTTAAAGGGCGGCATTCCGCGACAGAGCTTTCCCTTAAAAAAAAGTTTCTGCAGAAATCTTTTTTCAACGCACGCCGTACCCCCAAATATGCCTAAGCACTCTCCGTTCTGTATCTGCCTAAAGGGTTTCCAATATTCCTTGTGGCAGTGGGTTGTTTTGCATAAAGACGTCCCATTTCCATAACCCAAGTTACTCTGGATAGATCCTTGTACTGGTTTTCGGCCGGATTCCATGAAATAGCTTGTAAATCCGTAATTGTCAGGAGGTTGTAATTTTACCCCTCGGGAAAGATTCAATCAACGGGATTCTTCTACGCCCTCTGGGCAGCAATTGTTTTACACCCATTCACTCACGTGATTTACTCCTTTCAGCCGAGGATGTCCCGTAGTGAGGTCTTGCATAAGCTGGCCACAGAAAAGCTTGTCTCCGTGATATTCCTCCATCCTTAAAGATTTACAGATTCATCAATATTTTCCCTTTTAAAAGGAATATTGTTACACATCATGGTCCCATGAAAAAAATTCAACTGGCGCTTTCCTCCTTCAAATGGGGCGTAACAATCTTCCCCCCTGGGTGTCGCGGTTTCTTCCCCTGAAAATCAGTTACGGGCTGATTTTTCTCTGCATTAGAGTTTCGTGTGAAACCGTGCTAGAAATTGGAAATTTAGTGTCCCAAGTTGTCCAGCCTTGAGAAAAAAATAGTTACCCCAGGGCGATAAGTGGAGTTACTTTTATAATATCCACAAATAGCTGATCTACTCCTATCAAATCGACCTGACTGAAGGGTAGATTGAGTCCTAAGAGTGTTGATTCCAAACCACTCTTGATTTCTGTTACTTCAGGTCCCTGTTGCTGGAATTCCCTGAAAACTTCACTAATGAGATGATACGTTTCTTCCTCCATCTTGTGCAAAGAATTTTCTTCTTTAGCAACTACAGACAATGTTGTCTGCACAATATCAGAGTCCATTTTCTGGCTCATGACAATTCCCTGTGTTTCCTGAGTCTCCGAACTGGTATACTGTGAGATAACAACTGAAATTTTTCCTGGTCTGGATGTTCCCTCTCTGGTCGTGCTTTCATGGGCTAAGTCCAGTTGAGGTAAATCCTGTGATGGCTGGTGTCTAAACAATCCATCACATTACGTAAATCATTTGAACTGATGTCTAGCGTTTTTCCTGAGCTGCAGCCTCAAAGATCAAAAGGGGGTTCCGGATCATCCTTCATCCCTCTGCCCAGTCAAATTTAATCCACTTCATCCTCTCCTGAGCTGAAGGGAATAATAAAGTCGGTTACCTCTCGATCTCCGACCTCCTTAAAAGATGTCCTCAGTCATCTTCCTCTTGAGTTTCACCTCTCTTGAAGAAAAATGAGTTTCCCTGGGAGTTTTGTACTGGCGGACCAGTTAAATTATCTGAAATGATAATTAGTGATTTTTCCCGCTTGCAGTAATGAAATTCACCTGGATTCCGTTTCTTCCTTCCCCCCTATTTCATCAGATGTAATTCCACTTCGTGATTCCGTGAACCGAAGGGAATGTGAGAATCGGCTAGGTCTCCGCCTGCGACCTCTTAAAAGGGTTTTCTTCAGTTCCTCTTTCTCTCGAGATTCATTTCTCGTAGCAGTCAAGTGGTTTTCCTGAAGGTCCTCTATCTGTCAAAACGACTATTGCCGTGGTGCAAACAGTTATCACGTTTGTGACTGTTTGAAGTGCCCTTGCACGTTTTTTTTCTTCCCCTCTTTTCCGTTTAGGACTGGGGTCCGAATGAGAACCTGTAGTTCCTGGTCCACTAACTCTGATTCCCGGTGGGTGGCAAAGATGTCCCTTCCTTCCTGGTTGGGTGAGCATCCATATCTCCTACCTTATGTTCCGCTAGAAAGGTTAGCTTCTCCACATTGACTGTTTCTATATGCGTTTTCCTCCATCTTTACTCCTTCCGTTTTGCTACGCTCTTGTGCTTCAACGAACTCATCACTTTCTTTAAACATAAATTTCTTCTTCTTGGTCCCACCATTCTAACTCTGCTATGATATATGTTTCTACGTTGCTCTCCCTTTAAGCCTTCTCTTATGCCCACCCTCTCGCGGTCTCTGAGAAATCTGCGCGCGCAGCCTTCAGATCCTCTTCAAGATTCCGGTGAAGCAAGAACATAATTGCTAAGGACTATATTGAGGTAAGCCCTATGTTTATATCAAAAATCAAGGATCTAAGCTAGAAGACAAGAATGAACCAATGACAGCAGAACCTAAACCAATGTGTAGAGTTTAGCTTCAGCAGTGAAAGACAACTGAAAATAATATTCAACTAGTACCTGGCGATAGCAGTGAAATAAGTGTGAGAGATATACTACACAGTAATCAATATTAATATTTACCTAAATAAACATTGAAAATGCACTGCATACATGTCAAAATGAACATGGCATATATTAGCATAAAATTGCAAATCAGTCAAGCAGTTAAATCGATCAAACACATCAATGTAAATATGATTAAGTGATCAGTTATCATTAAATGATGAAAGATAACACTAAATGATAAGAATTAAAATACTTATCAATAAATGATAGATGAGGTAGTTCTCATAAGTTCTTATCTGTTATACACTTTTGAAAAGTTATATCTATACTCTGTAACTTCCTCACTAAAATTAGCTACATCTGATGATAGTCTATTTTGATGACTGAAGATTACAGAGAGGTTAACTTTTAAAATCGTATGTCTAGGGTCTAGTACCGGAGTCTATTGAAAGCGAGAAGTACGAATTCAAATTCCAGACGAGAAGCCCAATCTGTCATAAGTCGGGGTGCCCCACCGGCTAGAATGAAAGTATTTTTCACTGGCGAGCACCCCTAATAGTCAGAAACTGACTAGGACAAAATCTATATGGCTGAACTATAGATTAGGCCCCTGAATATCCAACGTACAGCTCCAAGTGGCTCGTTACAAAATTAAAATGAACTGTGCTGAATATTCGCCAAGGATGGGAGAAGAAGGTTAGCTAGAATAGGATTTTTACGTCCTGAATTAAAAGAGTGTAAGACAACTATTCCAGTAGCAGGTTTTCTCCCTGACTGCTCCCTTCCTTGGTGTGTAAGTGAACCCCCACCAATGTACACACACAACACGTATGCACAATTGGAATTAAAATATAACGACAGAACTATGAGTTACATACTACACATTTATTGCTAATCATAACATAGGCATCGGATATTGTCAATATGAGGATGATAAAATCATATAACATAGGTGTGATGAGAAACATTACGTAACTTTACTTGTTACTTTCATCTATCTGGAACTGTGGTCCAGATCCCCACTCTCCAGTAGACAACAAAGAACAGCTTGCCGGTATTCTGAGATCCTGTCAGTCCTGACACTCCTAGTCAGTAGTCTCTAGTCTGAGATCTATAACATAGGGCTCCTTGTGAGAGCTTGAAAGAAAGTCAAGAATGTGTTATATCAGTTCTACATCAGCGCAATCCTAATTAAAACATATAACACAAACATATACAATGACCAGTCTGGCCAAGTTTATCTTTCAGCTCGACTGCGTTCACCATCCTCCTTCTCCCTACTGTCTTTAGTCTGGGACGGGCTTTTCAATTGTCTCACACGCCTGTAATGATTACATTTCTGCCGCCCATGTCCATGTCGCTAATACAGAAATTCTGTGTCATACAGCCGCTCCGTCCAAAGTTGGGTTAGCAGCTCACAGGGTCGGTAAGGGTATTATAACAATGCCTGATCATCCGGGCTTGCAAGCCGTGACAAGTAGCTGTGCCAGGTTTCCATGCATTACCGTGGATCGCACGCCCACAATACACTGAGAAAGTTTAGCACCATATACCCTATACTACCAATTGTGGGTAATGTCTGTACCATTACACCTCTGCTTCCAATACAATCATTGGCCAATGTGCCAATGCGCAGACAATAGCATAACACTTCATATTGGTAGGTTTGCATATGACAAATCAATATATCAAACATCCAATACACATAAACATATTGATTAAACTAGACATATTATGATACTTTAACATCATAGCATAATGCACTAGTTAGTTTATGAAATTACACCTACATACATCCAACATATCCGTAAACATTATATTACTTCAAGATGGACATCTAATGATATTCAACATAATAGCATTAGGCATTATTGAGTACTAATATTGTATAGCTACAAAATGAGATATACAACGTCTAATTGAAGTTACCACTTAGTTACTGCTGTTGTAAGAATTAAATAAATAGTCAGTTGACTTATATTCTGTACAACAAATGCACACACCAAAAAGCACTAGGATAGTGTACAAAGAAATGACAAGCATCTACCAAGACACCTAAAAGTATACCCAGACAAGATCTGTTTCACATAAGGCTCTACTTCTCAGAAGAATAACTCTTTAAAGCAATATGATATTGAACACAGAACTTAGAAAGAATACTCAAGTAACCTGAAGCAATGATAATTCTGGAAGTAACCTAGGTCAGATATAGACAGAGTCATTACATCCATTTAAAACTCGACTAGTTACTAAGAATTAATTCTCCTAGTTAAATCTAGCAACCTAAGAATCATACAAAACGAGCTGGTTGTCTCACCTGTTCTGAAGTCAAACTTAATCTAACCTAAAACAGGCTAGGGACCCTTATTTAAGCTGAGTCCAGCAGACAGTGTCTGAGACACTATTATCTCTTTGGCAGTCCCATCATAAATTCTTCTTATCTCCTCCTGACAGTAATTGCAATTAACTCCAAGTCTGTCCAGTCATAAAATTCTTTCTGCATGCACACTAGCCTTCACCATAGTGTCACACCTGGATGGTTTTGCGTTGCCAGCCCCAGATCAGTTTCACGGTCTTATCAGTGATTTCACACCTACCTGGGTCTGCCAGTACCAGTAGACGGGGCTTGTTTCCCGCCCTGGGGCTATTATCTCTCCCTGTGTCAATGTTGTTCACGCCTGGGTGGTTTTATTTCACTCACTGGCCCAGTTCATTGTTGATTCAGCATGTCTGGGTCAGCAGTTTCCCAAGGTGTATACTAATTATCTAGTTGTGTCCATCTCAAGTATCCCATTTTACTTGCCATCTGCAAGCTTACGTCATGGCTAGAGGCTTTTTGTGAATAATCTTACCTCACGACTAGATAGCCGTGGAGTAGTGTGATTAATTCATTCTTTCTCAATTTGGCCTCTCAAATTTGGAGACCGAGAAAAATATTCTGGGATGTTAAGGCGGCATTCCGCGACAACCAGATATATTTAAACATATTATTTTTATGTCGTCACCCATCACAAGTATATTAAAAAAGAAAATTATATTGCGTGCAAATGACAATTGACATTACTAAAGGAAGTAAAGAAATATGCTGCATATAGCTGTTCAGTTCGTTTTGGACATTCCCGAGTTCTCTTCTTCTTCAGTGTCAGGGGCGATAAATAAAAGTCTTAAGGATATGTTGTCCTCTTCCTCTGTGTTCTGTCGTTGATCATTTGTCCTTACTGTGGGGCTGTCCGGTTTGTTCACTTTTTTTTTTTGGTGTGGCAATTGGAGAATCATCGTCTTCACTATCGCTGTTTTCAGCGTTTTTCTGCATTCTATTTCGCTTCTTGTTATGAATCACTTTAATGAAACCCTCTTTGTCTATCTCTTTGTCATTTTTAATGGGCTCCCGTTCATCTGAATTGTTTTCCATGGTCGGGGTTGGGGATGGGTGCGTATTTGGGGTGGTAGGTGATTTAGATTTGGGTTGGATTTTGTTGACATGTTCCTTTTGTTGATTTGTTCTTTGTATTGTAATGTCGTTTGTGGCCAAGGTATTAGTGATTTCAGTCTCGAATGGTGTTGGTACTGGCGTGGGCTTTAGTGCTGTCTTCGGCGCTGTGGTTTCCACTGTGGTTTTCACTTGTTCTCGTGATTGTGTCGGTGGCTGCTGACTCTTTGCTTCTACCAGCGGTGGAAAGTTTTCCACCGTGTTTTCATCAACCTTTGGTCGTGGTCTTCGGCTCGGGCACCTGTTGGCCGTGGTCGTCCATACCAGTTTGGGCACGTTGTTCTGCGCCCTGGCATTGTGAATAGGATACGGTGGTTACCGGTTACTCCTAGCATAATGCGGCACTTCTTGAGTTGGGTTGCACAAAGCACCCCACTTCCCCGCACCATATTTCAGTCTGAATACTTCGGCGTCTTTGTCGCCTGTTGCCATTCCGACTAACTCTTTGACTGCCTCGCGGCTCATGGTATTCGGCAACCAGTGGATGGTCACCCGCTCTTTTTCCTTTTCCACGTGCTGGATCTCTATTTCAAGATCGCAGCTCGTGACCTTCAGTTTCAATCCATGTAGTTCTTGATATTTTTGGTTGTATGCTACCTGTGTTAGGTTCACAAACCAGCGTGTAGGTATTTCGAAGCGATAAATATCCGTTATGCCCTCCGTGGGCACACCGGCTGGACCCAACAAAGAGCTGCGCTTAGAGTCGGGGTGCATTTTACTGCCGCTCTCGGCCCTGTTACAGACAGAACGGGGCTACCTGCGCTGTGCAGCTTACCGTGTACTGCGCTGGATGTAAAGTTATAGACTGGTTGGTCCATGTTCTCAGGAAACACAGGTCACGTTCAGGTGAAATAAAACACACACCAAATCTGATGTCATATATCTTTTTTTTTTTAACAGTTTATTTCATACAAAGCAATGTATATTTACAAGGTGTAATGTGTGTTTCTTTTGTTTGTGTATATTACAGAGCGTTGCCGTTTGTTAGTGTTAGGTGTCACATGTGTGAATAAAAGCAAATACATACATATATACAGTTATGATAATATGACATTTATGGCATAGTGCATGTAAACACACATGCCTTGCATATGATTCATTTCCACTTACACAAGCGGAATGTATGTAACACCTGTCCATCTCTCCCTCTCTCTCTCTCTCTCTCTCTCTCTCTCTCTCTCTCTCTCTCTCTCTCTCTCTCTCTCTCTCTCTCTCTCTCTCACACACACACACACACACACACACACATTTTATCTTGATCTATCTCATGCTTTCTGGAGACAGTAGTACATTGACTGCTGTGAGCTTAGGCAATAAACTTTAACTTATCATTCCCATTAAAATGTGGCTTCTTTGTAATTTCTGGGTCACTGATGTTGAAATAAAACACACACCAAATCTGATGGCATATATCTTTTTTTAAACGTTTATTTCATACAAAGCAATGTATATTTACAAGGTGTAATGTGTGTTTCTTTTGTTTGTGTATATTACAGAGCGTTGCCGTTTGTTAGTGTTAGGTGTCACATGTGTGAACAAAGCAAATACATACATATATACAGTTATGATAATATGACATTTATGGCATAGTGTATGTAAACACACATGCCTTGCATATGATTCATTTCCACTTACACAAGCGGAATGTATGTAACACCTGTCCCTCTCTCTCCCCCCCCTCTCTCTCTCTCTCTCTCTCTCTCTCTCTCTCTCTCTCTCTCTCTCTCTCTCTCACACACACACACATTTTATCTTGATCTATCTCATGCTTTCTGGAGACAGCAGTACATTGACTGCTGTGAGCTTAGGCAATAAACTTTAAATTATCATTCCCATTAAAATGTGGCTTCTTTGTAATTTCTGGGTCACTTAGCTAAAATCTTATCCAAAAGAACCATGGAAATAATATGTCGATGAGTAAATCGGGCACTTTCAACATTAGGAACAAGACTGAAGCGAGATTACGGCTATTAGTTCTATATATGGTTAGATTACCACACACACAAATATGTTTAATAACATATAAACTTGTTGTATTTCTTCTGCGCATTACAATAAATACAGTCTCAAAATTATACATTCAATTGAAATAACATAATTAGTGAATCGTGTGTAATAAATGATAAAATATACAATCAAAATAATAACGCGAGTTATTTCCCTTGCACCGAATAAGTTGTCTCCCCCTGCTAGCTCGCCTTTACCTGCACACCTCACCCAACAGAGCCGAAAGTTCATACAGCGCTGCCGCGATAATTAAACTGCGCGAGCTCTCTCTCTCTCTCTCTCTCTCTCTCTCTCTCTCTCTCTCTCTCTCTCTCTCTCTCTCTCTCTCTCTCGCTCACTGGCTATGCTCGCCACGTTTCGATATACTACCAACAAAGACTGGGTTTTTATTCAAAGACTGTTTATTTTCTTGATGGTGACAATATGGCTTCCTTCCAGTTCCAAGCCGGGATGTAAACTGCCCCCAGACAACCCACTACGTCACGATTGAGCATCTCCCCTCGCTTTCAGTCCCAATGCTCAATCGTGCTGTAGCTGTTTCCCACTAGATCCTAATAATACCCCAATACTCCACTACTGTTACACCTCCCTATGTTTATTAAAGAATTTTCCTTATAAAGGAAAAATCTTTACTCCTAATCCCCTTACTCTATTCCCTCTTTTTCCTTACTTCTCACAGTTCCTCTAATCTTCCCCAAACCAACTCCAACTTAAGTAAATATTCTATTTCTTTAACTCTTTCCCCTGCTATATAGTCAACCCACTTCTTCTTCGTTTCTGGCCCTTCAAACAAACATATTTATATATCCTTAATAACATTTAAATCTCAACTTTATACAATACATCATAACACATCTTCTTAAATACTTCTTTTCCACTTCATAAGCAATCCGCTTACCATTTCAAACGCTGATACCAACTCCCTTTTATCATCACCAACCCCACTAATTCTCCACTTTCAACTAATCTGAAATCACTTTCACACGATAGAAAGACAAAGAATCGGTGGCCACCGGAATTTAAAAGAAGCAGTAGAACTCTTCCACACAAAACTACACTCACCTAAATCACACACCCCTTTACCCCCCTATGTCATTTGAGACTTTATGTAATAAAGTCTAAAACACCTATATCTCCCACAGTACCACTCATTATGGTAACAGTTTACGCTGCTATCTACAGCATCAAATACCAATCATCAAAAATATTCTTCACTTCCAAGTGTCTATATATTACAGACACTACCTTACCTCAACCTCACATTGTAATGTTAACCACAAAACACATCTCGAGGACACAATTAAAAAGGTCTATTATCCCTTAAGACCTCCTCCAACATTATACACATCACCTCACATAACCTCATCACCTCGCATAACTAATCTTCTCCTATACCTCAGTCAAATATTCTCTCCTAATGTCCATTTCTTATGGGCATATCTACTAAAACCTCCACTTATGCCGTTATCAACAGCAACCTTATACTACTCCTAACTCCTGTCTGTGACTACTTGCAATCGACTTTATCTCAGTCCATATATTACGGACTCTCAAAAACCCCATGTCATTATGTCTCCCCTATTTTCATTTCTCACTAACACACTTACACCCCTTTCCTATTGTACTGTTATCTACAGTGTCTAATCAAACATGGATCCAATTCATGTTTATTCATTGTCTGGGGTAATCTTCTTATTCTTCTATGACCCAGCAATTCCGTGTATATCATGGCTCTTCTGACCCCACAGAAACTATGTTCAAAACTTTCCCCTCATTTACTCTACTGCTGTATTCATTAATCTTTTCTTCTCCCATGTGGTTTCCAATCCCATATTTTTCTAATTAATGCTGACTTTAGTGTATCTCTAAACTTTCCCATAACCATTTTACTTGTGTAGTAACCCCGTCGTATGTTTCCAACACTTCATATCCATATTAACCTCTCTACGCTGATTATCACAGCAACCAAACACCCATGCACTTATTCTTCACAAAGAGAATGTGTCTCTCTATTATCTCTCAGTAGTTTTATTAACTCTTTTCTGAACGAAGGGTCCTAATTAAAGCCCCCTGTATTGTCTTTATTCTAGACAAAACCCTGTAAATTAAACATAACTTAATTAACTACTATTTAACATACAAAACAGCGAAATAAAATCACAACAGGATTTCTTACCCCCTCCCCCCCCCCCCCCCCCCAAATTTTTATAACAATCATTTATGTTTCCCCTCAACTCAACTAAAGGTATGATGATGATGGTGATGATGATGCAACATACATCCTATTCTATTGTTACCTAATACTACTGGTCTCTTTTACGGACCAGTAGTTTGTACACACAATTCTAAGAACACAATAATCCTATTCTAAAATAATAACGATCATTTTACAAGACCAAATCAAGAAAAAAAACTTATTATATATGAGGCATTGCAACTTAGGCTCAATAAAACAATCAAATAATAGCCATCATTTTCCAGTACCAACTCAAGCATAAAAACATATTATATATGACTCATGACTCATAAAACTCAGAGTGAATAACCCACGATTTTTTAAAAAAAAAACTCTCTTAAAATTACTACGTACAGTGGCCCACCAACATTGGCCTCCCGTACGAACATATCTATTTATACAAGCCATTCCAGTATTTCTATGACCGAGAAAACAAAACACTTCACCGCCAAGTATGTATATCTGTTAACTACAGACCATCATAATGCGGAACAATACTTGTTCCCCTCAAGCAAAATCACTACTCAACAACTGACCGTTCCTTTTTCTGGAAGTCAACCATTGATTATCTCCCCTCACAACATTTTACAAAATTAACTCTTAACACCTCACCATATCTAGAATATCATCTTAAACAAGCACTGTAAACTACAGCTCGACTCATTTATTCTATTTCTAATGTGGCGATTATTCCAATGTCATCTCAATGTACCAGCCATCATCTACTTATCAATTAACTTGTGGCTCGGCACACCAATTGTTTCCCTTGGATTTATACCAAACATCACTACCACTTCTTAATCATTACTGTTAACTACAGTATCTCCACCCTCCTACATCCAACAAAAATTTGTCTATTTACTATAGACCTGTCACCAACACATCTACTTGCTGTACCAACCACTAATTCCAATTTTAATTTTCTCGTCTATCCGACACAATTACTTAACGTATCATTACTTTCTAACATCTCACCACGACTACTCTAAGCTATCCTCCAGTCTTTCCTAGCACTCTTGTATTGTGACGATAATCAAACCGGTCACCCTCCTCGGAACACGTTCTCCAACATTCATTTAAGTAACCATTTATCTGAATTCTTTCAGAACTGCAACCCACGCCACTTATAACTGACAGCAGACCTCTCTTTTCTCGTTCCTGTTAAGAATACTAAACATGTTTTATGAAACATCATTCAGAATGTTAACTCCGTTTTCGTCATATAACTTCCATAATTTCCTTCCAACGTCAGATATTCTACGAAAAGACATCACAATTCTCCAATCATTTTCTTTCTATCTCTCGATTTTCACATACTCTATGTTCCACGTTTTTTCAACGTCACTTATCAACCACTCTTCTCATATTCATACGGACAATGACACACAACCTCGCTCTCATCTCACGACTACTCTCGCATCGCGACAACCTAACGTGTCCCTACTATTATTACAAAAAACACTTCAGACGCCACCTCAACATTCCAGCAATCATTCACCACAATCTACATCTACATGTATTGATCTCCTCTACACACATTTACATAAGACATATCAACGCCACTCTTACATTTTATCTATGTACTTCACTTAGGCGACGTCATCACACCTCTCTCCTACTTCCTTCATCACGACGAACACCTGTCTGACTACAGTTATACTCACGTTTGAACAACGCACAACCAGACGAATTATTCCAGAGGACTTTCTCAATTCACTGCTTTCTTATATCTCCATTTTACTCAATCACTCACTCCTATACGAAGGTCAGACCCTATACATTACCTCTCGCAACTTATATCGCTTTCACAGCACTATCTACTATCTCTTCAAAACAACTCTTCATTCTCCGCAAGCTCGACGTAACTCGTATTTTTCAAGCATCCACTTCTACTGTCTTTTACTCTTAATATTCTCACGTTCAACTGGCTATTTTACACACAGGATACTCAGTTCCTCCTCAATCTATATCTCCGCACCAGACACTCTCGGTTCACCTGTCAACCATACTATACTTACTTCTCAAACTCTCAAGCGAAACTATCTCAGACATCACGTCATAGCTCTGAGTCAAAGCATTTCTAGTACTTAGTTTATCTCTCACCCTCTACTAATTCTGTGCTGAACCTACTCTATTTTAATCACCTCAGTTATACATCAGTCAAGCTGACTAACTCTCCATTTTTTCCATTCTGGACAAAGGAGTATTTTTAGCTAGTTTACTCTCCCTACCTCACAACCAAACGCACGATATCCTGTATTTCGTAATCCACGTGGAATATCATTTGCCGTACTTCACTATCCTCAACAACACCATCGCCTACCCTGTACCATGCTACACCAAAAAATTCCTCTGCCTATTTTAGACAGCTCATATACCTATATGCTCAAACCGCAGTTCTTCTCATAATCCAAAACTATTTCATTTTCCTTCTTCCCCCATGGAATTTTAACCGTTATAGAGTGTGTCCAAGTTAAATACTTCACTGTCTTTCAATACATTAACCCGTCTTTCTCTTATTATGTCATCTTCACTATCTGTTGTCAACCTGCCAAAGTATTCAGGTCTTAAGGTCATAAGGTCTTCTATTTTACTTAAGTCACTTTCTGTCGTTGAGTAAATTCCCGCTATCTGTCTATCACTATTCTTCTTCTTAAATGATTTCCTTCTATTTCCTTTATTTGCGTCGGTCTGCTCACTGTTTCCTATATACCTTACGTAACGTTTGTACTTCCCCATTTCGTCCTCAGATGACACACTGACAATAGTTCCCTCATCAGATTCATTATAGTAGTTCACCGCAGTCACGTCAATTCCATTTCCATAGTCACCTTTAGAACGTCTGAGTTTCTGTCTCTTTCTTGGTCTTCGTCCCTTAACCTTCCCTACTTTCTTGTCATACAAACTGGTATCTACTTCTAAAGAGTCATTAACTAAAACTCTGTCCGTCTGTCTACCAGTAACTACACCGTATGAGGGAACATCACGCTTCGATTCAGGATCTGCTCGTAGTGCAGCTCTCTCATTCTCCGAATCATCAGTAATAATATCTGTTTCAGCATCACTATAATATGCGGCTGTAGGAATATCTTCTCCGTAATCTGAACTCTGCCAGCTAATATTCCTACACCATTTGGGAATTAGTTTCATGTCTATAGCTGAGGAACTTGACACGGTAGTACCTCTATTAACTATCATACTACTATTTCTTTCTTCAATACTTCTCCTCTTTAGCTTTCTTTCGTTCTTGGTCCTCGTCTGTCTATCTTTCTTAACTTCAACCTTGTCTCCCTTAGTCAAATGAGTTGATTTTGCCTGAGTTTTTATTAAGTCAGTTTGACTTCCCTTTGTTATCTTGCTGGCTGGTTGTACCTGGACCTTTTTCTCTACTGTATCTACCTGAGTCTGTGTACTATTTTCTATCGTATTACCTGCCTGCGTCTGTGTCTCTCGGTTTCTTTTCTTTACTAATCCCGTCGTCTTCTTTTCCTGTTCAATCCTAATATTGGCCAGTACTTTAGGAGTCGTTGAATTCTTATCTTTGTGTTCTACTCTGACTTTCGATCCTGACTTCAAATATTGTCTTTGTCTCTTTTCAAACCAGTCGTTACGTCTTTTTCTAGCGTTTGTACCGTGAGAGGGCCAGTCCCATGATTTCCTTGAAAGGTTTCTCTCACGCCCATTTTTGTATTTATAAAAACTATACCAGTCCGAGCTTTCACCATTTCGTCTGTTCTCACCGTCTTTTACCCTATAACCATTAGACTTTGGTTCATCATAACTATATTGTCTTCTGTCTTTATTAAGCAATGGCTGTCTCCTGTTATTCTTTCCTACTCCATTACAGTCTACCATAATTCTATAAGGGTCTTGTCTAGTCGTTCTGTTCTTCAACGTTTCCAGAAAATTCTCTACTTCCGTAATTGACACCTTTAATTCCCCTAACCATGTACTAACACGTTGTAATTCCCCACACAAGTTCATATTAACTTCCTTTGAAATATCTATCAACCCAAAACAATATTTTTACTTCTTCTTCTGTATATTCTTTGGTACCTGGAGGGAAAAAAAACTTGTCCTGAGTTCAGCTGAAATCTGCCTGATTCTCCACTGTGCTGTGCTGGGTCTGCTAAGCTGAAATATTTATACCTATACAAGCAACCAAACAATCAATTCTTATTAATATCTAAATTAATTAACTAAAGAATTCAATTATTTTCTATCCAATATCAAATATGTTACCCTTTCTTGTTGAGGTTATCTTTCTAACCTGAAAATGAAGTTCCTGACGTCTATGTCTCTGTCTACTGAGTGTCGCGTAACGTATACTACTAGGATGGAATTAGATCAAAGTAGATACTAAATAGACTTCTACTAATAGAGAATCTAACCACTGCTGAAGAAGCGATCAAATGGCTCGCAATTCTAGAAGAATGATTATCAAAGTCCCAGAATGGATCACTACTTCTAAACAGTGCCAGGCGGAAAGTTATGACGACTAACTGTACTAACACAAGAAGACAGTATGTCAAGTTATTCCTGCTAACGTGCCTGGAAGAATAATGAGCCCCCACTGCCTAATGTATTCTCACACAACAGGAGATAAGACAGAATGATAAGTATAGATGTAATCCTTTCACTCGTCACACAATATGATGATGCTAATGCTAATCCTATAATGACAGACGCAGTTGTTAAAAGTACAAAGATAATATAACGTTTAATACTAAAGAACACTACGTGAGCCCCACTGGGAACTCACTGACACATAAGAGATACGCAGATCCCTGAACTTTCTACAAGATGTTCAGCTAGAGGCCATAATCATAGACTTCTAGCCAATAGTGGACAAATTAGGATTGCTGTGCAGTGGCAAACGGGTGGGTAGCCACTCATCTGATAATCCTTAGCCTCCTGGATGGTAAGCTGTCAGTGCTGACTGGATCGTGGTATGGACTCCACTCTCTGCTGCATCAAGTGAGTGGTTCGTAGCTCAATCACCGGTCGTGACTACGGCTACAGATTGATCAGGGTGCAGGCTCCTGCAACTAGATTTTGACTGGCCTATCGGGAGTGGAGACTATCATTGGCTTTTCTATGTTTTAGAGTGTTGTTCGGCTTAACAAGAGCCAGCAATAAAATATGTTTAAACACAGACAGGTGTTCAATTTTAGCCAATTGACGTGATAGTAGCTCCTTGCTCCCTTCCAGGTTGCTAGCAAAAATGGCAGAAGTTAGGGTGCTACCGGAAGTTAACTTCTCATCCAGGAGAGTTCCCTTCCTGTGGCCAAATTATTATTCACAGCCAAATCTGAATATAAAATTCAGCCTGACTTGATTTCTTGGCTTGTAAACGAACTCTACCCTACATCTACTTCTAACTATAAGAAGAAATAGTATTTAACTCTCTCTATAGTTTTATGTATATAAATACACTAACCAAAGACGATTTTATCTAATATTTGAAAATATAGATAAAAATAAAAATTAATACAGGATACATAGAGGGGTTTACTGAGGGCTATCTCCATCTAGTAACAAAACGATCTGAGAGGTGGGCCAACCTGTCACAAATGCCCATCGTTCAAAAAAAGTTGGAGAAGCAACTTTTTCTCCAGCCCGAACTCTCATATAGTTTTGTCAGCCCTTACTCTGACGTTTATGGGTCATTTGGACAGGTCCCCCTCTTCATCAATAGCACAATGTCTATTCAAAATTCTCAGACTCTTCGTTTCTAAGACACCTTCTAAGAAACCTCCTCCCTTGATGTCGCTTCCATGGAAATCTTCTCTGGAAACTTTGCTTTCGTTGGTCGGGGTGTCCTTCGTCTGTCACTGATAAAGGTCCTACGATTCCAACATCTCTCCTTCGACTCAATTGGTCTTGATCCATATACTTCATGCGCGTCGTCCTTACTTTCCCTTTAGACGTCTCTAAGTTGGGATCGTGTTCAGCCGCGTCATCTTCCTCACATCTGTCTGGGTTGTCTTCCCATCTGGATTGATCCCCTTTGGATCCATTATCAACCACAGCCAGAGTCATAATATGAACTGGTGGGTTCGTGTTGTTCTCAAAATGTCTTTTGAGTAGATTCACGTGGAAGACTGTAGTTTTCCCGCGAATAGAAACCGAGTACTTGTTGCTGGACACCTTCTCTTTAATGATGAATGGTCCTTGCCAAGCAATTTCTAACTTATTATCCCCTTTGGTTAATAAGACTAGCACTTTATCTCCTACCTCTAGAGACTGGTTTCTAATAGGTTTATTATAGAAGGAAGCCTGTTGCTTTCTGGCACGACGGAGAGTGGAGTTAGCTAATTTCCATCCCGTGTGCAGTTTCTGTTTCAGTTCCTCTACATACTGTGAAGACTTGACGACACTCTCATCTGTTCCTTCATCAGTCCAGGTTCTCAAAAGAGCCTCAAGCGGTCCTTTAATTGGTCGTCCAAACAATAGTGTAGCAGGTGGAAGACCGGTGGCGACATGTGGTACTTCTCGATAGGCAAACATTGTTGCTGATAAGTACGTGTCCCAACTATCTGGTTTCTCCTGGACTAACTTGTTCACGATCGATTTGAGAGTCCCTGTATATTTGATCACAAGTCGCTTATTCTCTGTGAGACTAAAACCTGTGTTGACATGTTGCATCCTGAAGATGTCGGAGATTTCTCCCCTTAACTTCTCATTCAATGATGACCCACTATCACTTACCATAAGAATAGGGAATCCTACTCTGGTAAATATTTCTAGGAGAGCCTCTGCTACCCTAGTTGCATTGATGGAGGGCAGTACAGTAGCTTCAGCCCACATTGTACCTGTATCTACTACAGTTAAAATATAAGTATTTTTCTTCTTAGAAGTGGGCAGTGGACCAATAATGTCTATAGCTACTCGCTCAAAAGGAGTGTTCAAAACTAACCCTTCCCCTATGGAAACAGGAGTAGACCACTGCTTGGGGGAGCCATGTTGACACTCCGGACAAGACTGGACGTATCTTCGTATGTCAGCAGTCATTCCCGGCCAAAAATAATGACAAGAAATACGCTGGGTAGTAACTCCTACAGTCATATGTCCACTGAAGGATATGGTATGTCCCATATGCAATATCTGATTACGATATTGTTTCGGCACGACAAGTTGCCCGTGTTCGGTACCCATAGTTCCTGCCCTATGGTACAACAACTTGTCCTTTAAATAGAAATTTCCAGCTGCTGGAGGATTTCTACCTTTTGGCAGTTTGCCAAAACAAGATGCTAAAGTCGGACATTCATTTTGTGCAGCCCTAATCTCCCGAGGTAGAGGGTTGATTGAGAGTAGAGGTTCATGTGACTGTGCAACCTGACTCCGGGTCTCCACTGCTGCCATTATCATTGGTGATGATGGTTCTCCTAAATATACATACTTACGACCAAGCATGAAAGGATATACCGGATCATCGATCACTGCAGCTGAAATGAGTCCAGTGACATACTTAGATGTCACATGTACTTTGGCTATCTTAGCTATTATAGTTGGAGAGCTCCTGGTAGCCCCTTTAACTAAAACTGTTTGCTTTGTTAACTGTGATGGTTTCACTAACTGCTTAGCTATTATTGCATCACACTGGAGTCCACTGTCATAGAGACATAGTACTGGACTACCGTTAACCAGAATAGTTTCAACTGTGGGTGGCCTAGTTCCATTACTAGAACATATGCTCTGTTGGGTACTTGCCCCCGTAATCATACACGCAGCATACTGGGTAGGGGGATTATTTCTGCACACGCTCGTGTGGTGATCATTACTTTTGCAGTTCTTGCAGTAAGGTTTACCCCATCCACTATTGGTTGCTGGTGCTTTTTGTTGTGAACCAGGATTTTGGTGCGGACCCCCAGTGTGCCCTCTGGTGTCCTTACCGTAAGAGTTGTTCTGCTGAAAACCCTTATTCTGTGTTGCAGGAGTATTTTGAGCAGTAGAAGAATTACAAGATTTAGTGGCAGCTACTTCGCCATGGGCAGTTAAATATCGTTCGGCTAGTGAGATAACCTCCTCTAGCCGAGCACCACCATTCTCTGCAATAAAGGTTTGTAGCTGTTTTGGAAGAACATCTTTAAATTGCTCAACAAGTATTAGTTCCTCCAGCCCGTCATAAGTAGCATCCAAATCACTCAGTTCTACCCACTTGTTAAAATAAGTGTGTAACCGTGAGGCGAACTGAGGAAATGATTCTCCTTGTGACCGTTTGGCTGTACGGAACTTCAACCTGTAGGCACTGGAAGTTAACTGATATCGTTTCAAGAGAGCATTTTTGAGTGTAACAAAGTCCTTCTCAAGACCTGGAGGGAGCTTTGCAAACACGTCATACGCTGGACCGCGAAGTGCTTGGGAGAGTTTAATATTAAATTTATCCTTAGGCAGATTGTAGGCTTCACACATTAACACAAATTTGTCAAGATATTCATCCATCTGATCCTCCTTCGGGTCGAAGTGGGCCAGTGGAAAACTCATTGATCCTGGAGTAATATGTGGTCCTGAGGAAATGTCTTGACTGTCAGTGGGAGAGCTGGCACTGCTAAATCTGGAGGCATCAGGATTTTGTAGTTCTAATCTCCTCAGTTCTAACTCGTGCTGTCTTAACTGCTCAGCTAATTTCAAGTCCTTGTCCAGTTCTGCTTGCTTCAACTGGTTGTCCAATTCAGCTTGTTTCAACTGGTTGTCCAATTCAGCTTGTCGCATCTTCTCTCTGGATTCAATTTCCGCCATCTGGATTTGTAATTTAATTCTTTCCTCTCGTTCTTCCTTCTCTCTCTCCTTGATGATGTCCCTTTGTTCTCGGCGCCACTCTCTTCCTTCTTCTATTACATATTTGTTCAACTCTACACCCTCATAACCTAACAATGTTCCTTGTTCTCGCAGTTCCTCCTTAGTAGGTGGCTTTTCAGGAAGACATGTTAGTTATGTACTAAGATGATATCTGTTGATACACCTGAATAACTCACTCACTTAATCAAGAATGTGTTTGTCGCAAAGATTCACAAATATCTTCAATGACAAGCATAAAAAATGTTACACATTGACACAACACTTACCCGTTTGCCAGCAATTCACCTTTGCCCTAACTTATGTTAACTTATATCTATTCTTATGTTAATCCTATGTTATAAGTATATATATATTAACTAGTATGATTAGTAGCTATCTCTATTTAGTGACTGAAAGTTAGAAATATCTATGAAGTTGGATACTCGACTGAACCCAACAATCTATAGGATTGTCATGCCCGGACCAAGCCACCAGTGTCGCGTAACGTATACTACTAGGATGGAATTAGATCAAAGTAGATACTAAATAGACTTCTACTAATAGAGAATCTAACCACTGCTGAAGAAGCGATCAAATGGCTCGCAATTCTAGAAGAATGATTATCAAAGTCCCAGAATGGATCACTACTTCTAAACAGTGCCAGGCGGAAAGTTATGACGACTAACTGTACTAACACAAGAAGACAGTATGTCAAGTTATTCCTGCTAACGTGCCTGGAAGAATAATGAGCCCCCACTGCCTAATGTATTCTCACACAACAGGAGATAAGACAGAATGATAAGTATAGATGTAATCCTTTCACTCGTCACACAATATGATGATGCTAATGCTAATCCTATAATGACAGACGCAGTTGTTAAAAGTACAAAGATAATGTAACGTTTAATACTAAAGAACACTACGTGAGCCCCACTGGGAACTCACTGACACATAAGAGATACGCAGATCCCTGAACTTTCTACAAGATATGTTCAGCTAGAGGCATAATCATAGACTCTTAGCCGAATAGTGGACAAATTAGTGATTGCTGTGCAGTGGCAAACGGGTGGGTAGCCACTCATCTGATAATCCTTAGCCTCCTGGATGGTAAGCTGTCAGTGCTGACTGGATCGTGGTATGGACTCCACTCTCTGCTGCATCAAGTGAGTGGTTCGTAGCTCAATCACCGGTCGTGACTACGGCTACAGATGATCAGGGTGCAGGCTCCTGCAACTAGATTTTGACTGGCCTATCGGGAGTGGAGACTATCATTGGCTTTTCTATGTTTTAGAGGGTTTTTCGGCTTAACAAGAGCCAGCAATAAAATATGTTTAAACACAGACAGGTGTTCAATTTTAGCCAATTGACGTGATAGTAGCTCCTTGCTCCTTCCAGGTTGCTATCAAAAATGGCAGAAGTTAGGGTGCTACCGGAAGTTAACTTCTCATCCAGGAGAGTTCCCTTCCTGTGGCCAAATTATTATTCACAGCCAAACTGAATATAAAATTCAGCCTGACTTGATTTCTTGGCTTGTAAACGAACTCTACCCTACATCTACTTCTAACTATAAGAAGAAATAGTATTTAACTCTCTCTATAGTTTTATGTATATAAATACACTAACCAAAGACGATTTTATCTAATATTTGAAAATATAGATAAAAATAAAAATTAATACAGGATACATAGAGGGGTTTACTGAGGGCTATCTCCATCTAGTAACAAAACGATCTGAGAGGTGGGCCAACCTGTCACACTGAGCCTGAGAAAGCCGGTACTCGAATACTTGAACTAAGATCGACAAAGTGGGTTCTGTAAGGACAAAAATTGCTCGACTGTAGTCCACAGGCCTCGACAGGGCTTCACAAGGTGCAACTTCACAGGCTCCACAAAGCTCGATAGGGCTTCACAAGGCTCGATATGGCTTCACAAAGCTCGATAGGGCTTCACAAGGCTCGATATGGCTCCACAAAGCTCGATAGGGCTTCACAAGGCTCGATATGGCTCCACAAAGCTCGATAGGGCTTCACAAGGCTCGATATGGCTCCACAAAGCTCGATAGGGCTTCACAAGGCTCGATATGGCTCCACAAAGCTCGATAGGGCTTCACAAGGCTCGATATGGCTCCACAAAGCTCGATAGGGCTTCACAAGACAGTGAAGAGTGGTCAACCGTACCAGCCACCCAGGGACGGGCTCTTGAAACACAGTAAAGTTCTGAGATGAGCTGACAAGGGCTCGATTTTAATGACTAGTTTACTGGGCCACAGCGATCAAAACCATCACTGGACGACGGTGATCAAGAAAATCAGTATTTCAGCCGAACTTGATAAGGAGCTTCGGTCTAGGCCAATTATAGCCGTAAGTCTCATAGACGGCCATTTTCTTAGAATTTGAGAGCAGAAAAATTTCTTCAGCCCGTTAACAAGCAAGTGACCTTCAGACCAGCCAGGTTAAAACAACGGCTGCAATGACGGCAGTCCAAACTCACAGGAGGATATCGACCACAGTTCGGTCACTCCAGAGCGCAATAATAAGCGGCTCCCGACTTTGACAAAAACCTCCAACAGATAGTAGCTCCATCCAAAAACTGATTTCCATAGGTATGGCGGTTCCACACGACTGTTCGGAAAAAACGTTTGTTCTAAGTTGCAGGTCTCAAAAGGTAGTCTGGTCTGGATCTTTTGATTGTTTCTTCTACAAGATTATAAATTCACTCTTCTTCTTGTTGCCGCAAGCGGAGAAAGGTGTTTATTACAAATTCTCCATCGTTTTCTACTGTTTATTATTACTTCGCATTGCGTCCGCGACGGCAAAGTCCAGAATCCTGGTCACGGCACCAAAATTAGTCCTGTAACAGAATACAGAACCAACAAAGACTGGGTTTTTATTCAAAGACTGTTTATTTTCTTGATGGTGACAATATGGCTTCCTTCCAGTTCCAAGCCGGGATGTAAACTGCCCCCAGACAACCCACTACGTCACGATTGAGCATCTCCCCTCGCTTTCAGTCCCAATGCTCAATCGTGCTGTAGCTGTTTCCCACTAGATCCTAATAATACCCCAATACTCCACTACTGTTACACTCGCCACGTTTCGATATACTACCTGCGCGCCGCAGCGTGGATCTGTTAAATGTTTGTGTACTTTGTAAATTTTTCTGTTTTCTTCGTACTCGTTAACTCTTTCAGTGCCAAACAAATATTGGGTCCTGACCACACAAAAATTCATGGCAGAAAATTCGAAGTAGGGGTGTGTCACAATAATGCTTTTAAATGGTTAAAATGGTAGCAGATGACTGGGCAAATTTCCAACCTACTAGAAAAAATCGTCTGTCCCCTATGCAAACAACAGCTGTATTTCAGAAAAGTAAAAGTATCTTATGTAATAAGTCACTATCGTTGAATGAAAAAAATAAAATTTCAAAAATAAAATTGCACAAAATGTAACAATTAAATTTCTACGTGAAACATTCAATTTGGAAACACTTCAGTTTCTGCAGATGGGGTCGGGGGTGGGGGGGGGGGCATATCTTGTGGGCTCTTATGTCATGTATGCTAACTGTCTTCTTCTTCTTCTTCTTCTTCTTCTTCTTCTTCTTCTTCTTCTTCTTCTTCTTCTCGTTCTCGCCCTGCTCCTTCTCCTCCTCCTTCTTTGAAATCATACCTCAATGCGTCAGTTGAAGTCTGTTATTAGTCACAGTTGCATAACATTCTCATATTATAATTTGTTGTTGTTGTGTGGAGTGATACTTGCTGACTCCATCATTACTTCATAAATTACCCCATCCACCAACACACTCACACACACACACACACGCTTACGCTTACGCTTACGCTTACGCTTACACTCAACCAAACACGTACATTAAACACAGCTTCCACGAACCTATTTGAATTTTAAACACTGTAATACTTCATATAGATATTTCAATCCCCTCTGTCCTATTCACATTATAAAACTTAATGGCACTCTTCCGAGTAACGGTCCCACATTATTTATTGTAAAAAGCATCCATTACAGGGCCTCATGAGATGATTATGCTCATTCTGGGGCGACATGTACAGTTATTGAGTGTCTGGTTGACTGCTAGACCGATCGATGAATGCAATAAATGTTTCCTGGGCCCGAAAGGTTCTCACTGTTCACTCCCGAAGCCCATGAAACATTAATGTATCAATCGATTGTGCTATCTGTCTGCCACACACTCAATAACTGTACATAATAATTAACAGTACCAAATTATTTATTGTACATACGTATTTCCACATATAACTTTCAGATATTATTGGTACGTATTTCGATTTTCTCAGTTCTATATTTTAGTTCGTAGTGCTGAATATTGTTTTTTATTATACCACGTAATGACGCCCTGTAAGGTAGTGCTTCGCAAAGTGGTGACCCGCGGACCATTGCCTGCCCGCGATCCCTTCTTTGCCGGTCCGCAGCGTGAGTTGAAAAAAAAAAAGTGAGAAAAAAGTTAAATATTTTCTCCTTTGAGGATAGTTTAGAACTTTCAAAATAAAAAAAAAAAAAAAGAAGTTTGTCCTTTCCTCAAAACATGATATCCGCAACGTTTTTATGGTGATTTAATTTTAAAATAAATTGAGCCGACGACATTTGTTTGTTGAGGACGTGCGTTTCTTTTGTTTCCTTAGCCAATCAATCAGGTGCCGTCTGCGCAATGAAGGTTGGCTGCAATGGATTTCCAACACTGTCTGTCTCTCGCCTTGACCGTACATTCTGTCAGGCTAATGTTCGTCCCTCTCTTGATGTTATCCTCCCACTTGTATCGTTGTCTACCTCTTGCTCGCTTGCCCGCAACCTTGCCTTCCAATATGGTTTTTATAAGAGTATCATGTCTTTTAAAGTGGCCAAAATATTTCACTTGTCTCCTCTTTATTTCTTTCATCAACTCTCTCTTCATTCCCAGTTTTTCTAGGACCTCTGCATTTGATTGTTTTTGTTTCTATGAAATACAACGTATTCGTCTGTATATCCACATCTCCAGGGCTTCTATGCGACTTTCTAGTTGCTTATTCAATGTCCCGGCTTCCACACCATACAGTAGCGTTGAAAATAAGTAGCATTTGACAATTCTCATTTTATTAATCTCTCTAGATGTTAATACTGATTTAATGCAGTTGAAAACATTTTTGACCATTCCTATTGTCATTTTGATTTCCATTTCACTTCTGCCATCATATGTTATTATATGTCCAAGATAAGAGAAACTTGTTACTTGTTATAGTATCTGCCCGATTACTGTGATGTTCATTGATGACCTTTCCTTTTCACTGCTAATTATCAAAGTATTTTTTTAAAAAAATGTTAATATCTATGCCACGAGGACGTCCAAGAAGAAAATGGATTGACGACATCAAAGACATTGTACAACCACACGGAATGACACTATCCAGTGCCGCTCACCTGGCGCTGGAACGCAAATTATTCCTCCCCAAGACGCTTGATGGCAGAAGTGGAAGAAGATGATGATGATGATGATGACGATGATGATGATGATGATGATGATGATGATGATGATGATGATGATGATGATGACAGCAGTGCTTCCCAAGCACTATAATAATTTGCGTTCCAGCTCCAGATGGGCGGCACTGGATAGTGTCATTTCGTGTGATTGTACAATGTCTTTGATGTCGTCAATCCATTTTCTTCTCGGACGTCCTCTTGGTCTTGCCGCAGATGATCTTAAATGTAAGACCAGTGATGGTAGCTGTTGATGTTGCATTCTAAAGACATGGCCAAACCACTTGATCTTCGGCCTTTCAATAAATGTGGCACAAGGTGTTGATCTCACAGTCTGTCTGATAACAGCATTTCTTACTCGGTCTCGGATTGTTAGGTAGGCAGCTCTCCCCAGGCATCTCATCTCGCAGGTGTTGATTTTGCGGTGTGATTTGGATAAAGTTTAGGTTTGAGATTGATAGCATAAGGTTGGTGTGAATTTGCTGTTTATTAATATTATCTGTCGTTTTGCGGACATGGGTATATTTGGATGATTCAGTAAGGGTGATAGCTGATATGTAAGGGCACTAGCTTTTTGACAGCACGCTGCTGTAAGGGATGCTTTTTACAAGAAATAATTTGGGACCGTTATTAGGAAGAGTGCCTTGGCGTTATTCTCACATGATCATGGAGGTACTGTATCCATTGCGGCTTACATGAAACTTGTCTAGAAGTATGTGTTTCTTACCAAACACCAAATCTGTTCTATTACATTTTGGTCGTTGACTGAGTTTAGCTTTTGTACCAACTTCCGGCATTGTTGGGAACATGGGAGTAGTTTATGTTGACTAGCGGATTATACCATTCTTAAAAATCTTAATAATCTTATTAATGTTGAATATCAAAGGTAATTGTTTACCACATTTTGTTGAATTTAGAAATGGACTACGATAAGTACTTTGAGAAGCTGTATGCATGCAATGTTATTATAGAAGTACGTGTTATTATATTATGTCTTTTCAAAGTACAACATTGTAATCACGGTGAGAATATGAGATTGATTGAACAGACTTGATTTTGATCATTTTGAATGTGAAAAATGACAACATGTGCTGATTCAAGTGATTGTGCTATTTTTCAGCTATGGTTGGTTGTGAATGCTCTGAAGAACGCAAGCTTTACATCCTAAATCAAATACACTGGTGATGAGTCTCATCGTTCTATGAAAAGGGCCTGCATCTAGTCTAAGTGGAGTAAGGTTACCGTTGTTGATGAGAAACTTTTCTCCTGACCTGGTACGACCTCCAGGGAGATGTTTGCAGAAATCTGCTTCCCATCTTCAAGCTCACACGCCAACGAGGTGTACAACTGTATGAGACTAGAAGCAGAGCTTTACATCTGCTGAGAGGCATTTTGTCATGTACCAAGCTCAAGATTCATGGCATAAAATTGGGTGGAACTGCTGTAAAGCTGTGAAAATGTAAACAATATAAAATGACACAAAGTATTGTAGCTTTACATAACAAAATTACGACACATACAGGACGTTGCGGCGATTAGCCTTCATCAGCTAACAAACACATTCAGAAAATACAACATAGAGTCAAGGAGATCTCCTATGACTACACCAAAACGTGACGACAGGACATGAGGAACAAAAATAATGAAAAAAATTAAAGCAATGAAGAGAAAATGAAAATTTGAAAAAATGTTCATACTTTCCTCAGAATTCAGAGCTGTGTATAACCCTAAATATCCCCGATGTTTTCTTTTTATACCCAACTGAGGGAATGGGAATGTAGGATGATGATGGAGTCATGGGTGTAATGGTTCAGTGAGCACATTGAAAGAAGGGAGAGGGGCGGAGGCAGGAAGGTAGGACAGCAACCTGTGATGGTAGTCTGAGAATGGTATCTGAGCAATCGCAGTAGATGTATTAACAAAGCATGAGTGGGTGCCAGTGGACGAATATTGAAGAGCAATGGAGTGTACACCCAAGTATGATGGTGATACTAACCAGACTCACATTATGTACTCCTTTATGTTATTGTGAGGTGAGTCCTAAAGTCTGGGAGGACTAATATGCACATACACACATCTACACCACTCAACAGACATTCATACAATAGTGTACATGGACATGTGTAAGGTATGAGAAAGAGAGAGAGAGAGAGAGAGAGAGAGAGAGAGAGAGAGAGAGAGAGAGAGAGAGAGAGAGAGAGAGGGGGGGTTATAGTTACTGCGTTATGCCACATGGGGTATGCGGAAAGAAGCAATTTTTGAGAGAGAGAGAGAGAGAGAGAGAGAGAGAGAGAGAGAGAGAGAGAGAGAGAGAGAGAGAGAGAGAGAAAGGGAGAGAGAGAGAGGGAAAGAGAGAGAGGAAAAGAGAGAGAGGAAAAGAGATGTTAGTATCGTTCCCGTGATGTGCCACATGAGGTATGCGGAGTATGTCGGTCTACAAATATGAGGCTTCACTCATACTGTTCCCTATGAAATAGAGTCAGTAATATTGATTGTTATACCACGTATTTTAAGATCACATCACCCAATGCTTGTGTTATTGGGGTTGTATAAGATCCGACCACCGGTAATACATATGATATGGGTAGGCACAAATAAGCAAGATTATTATGAGAGAGAGAGAGAGAGAGAGAGAGAGAGAGAGAGAGAGAGAGAGAGAGAGAGAGAGAGAGAGAGAGAGAGAGAGAGAGAGAGAGAAAGGAGGCTTGGTATAGATACTGCGATATGCCACATGGAGTATGCGGAGTAGGTCGGTCCACGAATACGAGACTTCACTCATACTGTTCCTTATGAAACAGGGTCAGTAAAGTTGATTGTTATACCACGTAATATAGGATCAAATCACCCAATGTTTGTGTTATTAGGGTTTTATAAGACCCGATCGCACATGGTATAAGCAGGCAAGATTGTTTAGAGAGAGAGAGAGAGAGAGAGAGAGAGAGAGAGAGAGAGGGAGAGAGAGAGAGAGAGGGAGAGAGAGAGAGAGAGAGAGAGAGAGAGAGAGTTTAAAGATTCGTGGCAGCACATCAATTTATAGTATAAATTATTTAAAATTTAT
This sequence comes from Cepaea nemoralis, assembly GCA_014155875.1. Taxonomy (NCBI): domain Eukaryota; kingdom Metazoa; phylum Mollusca; class Gastropoda; order Stylommatophora; family Helicidae; genus Cepaea; species Cepaea nemoralis. The sequence continues at coordinate 30,102 of JACEFZ010003199.1, forward strand.
TATTAAAATGTATAGTATAGTATAATTTACATTCACTGGTTGAGGTGAGGCCTGTGTTGGAAATAATTTAATAATTACAATAATTACCTATAAAATGTGTATAAGAGTCAACGCTAGTAAACAATAACACACAATTGCAATAGAGCAGAACAATTATTCACTATAAGAAAAGCATAACTGTCACTATTGTTGTAAATCAAACAGATTAACGCTTGTTGGTTATTGAAGCTCAGTGAGTGATTCATGATATAGTATAGAACTGTAGATAATTGAATTCACAATGAAATAATTATCTACCATTTATTTATTTTAACATGCTAGCTAACATTAAGTTAAGTTGAATTGAGTCAAGAACGAGAACCAACATCATATCACTTGGGACATTCCCATACTTCCTCCATCCTCATCTTCAAAAGCCAGCGAATAGTCCTAATACTCATGGTACCAGTTGCAATTTGATTATGTGTCTGTCTGACCTTTCCTCGGAGTGCCCATTGTTGACCCGTTTCTCTGGTCACTCCCTGCTTCTCCATTCTCTCTAGGCTATGATGATTTATCTGATCTTCTACACTATACACATAATTCCAGAGGACCCTGACCACATCTGCCTTAGAGAGTAGCATCATCATCACACTCTAGACAGGTCCCTAGGTGCTCCAATCTCCCTTTGAACATCTCCACCAGCGTATATCAGCTGATCGTACCAGTTCTGTGTTGGTTAGTCAAATGTCTTGTGCTCTTGAGAAACAGTTCATGTCTGGTGGATCCCTGCTTTACTCCCACCTCCCCCGGACATGGAAGCAGATTCTCAGGTTTACTTAAAGTCATCTATTCGTGCTTTATGCGCTAATACATAACCCAACAGTGTAGACCCAACGTATATGTCCGCCTACTCATTTCATACCATACCAACATGTCCTGGGAAAGAGATCTGGCAGATGCTCCCTATTTTTGATTGTTTAATTGAAGAATGCCAGTTTTAACTTCTCTCAGCATGCATTATGCATATAAGTGTGTATATATGCATGCATGTGAGTGTACATATATTGATGTATGTGTGTGTGTGTGTCTGCCTGCCTGTCTCATAATATTGAACTATTTATTGTTTATTGTTGGTGTATGTTTACACTGAGTTTGTTCGTTCATTCTGTGTCTGTCAGCTTGACAGTATTGATTGCAGACAATGCGCAGGATCTGCAATAATTAGTAGATGTGGTTGCTGCACACAATGAACAACTGGGGTTATAATTAAATTGCAAAAAGACACAGATTATGGTTGTCACTAGGAAGAAAGAAATACCACAATGTAATATACAAGTAAATGGGAATATTCTTCAATGAGTCAATCGGTACAGTTATCTCGGAAGATTCATAACATCTGATGGGAGATACCTTGAAGAGATTAGAATAAGAGTCGCTATGGTGAAAGTAGCCTTTAACAAGATGAAAATCATATTGACCAATAAAAAGATGTCAGTTGAAACGAGAAAAAGAGTGTTGAGGTGCTACATAGAGCCTGTACTTTTGTATGGATGTGAAACTTGGCCAATAAGCAGTCAGGCTGAAAAAACATCTGATGACTGAAATGTGGTTTCTGAGGAGAATGCTAAGAATACAATGGACAGACAGAAAAACCAATGACCAAGTACTACAGGAAACAAATTAAAAATCGTAAATTGATTAAAGAAGTTTGACGTAAACAGTGAAACACGTTTTTGACATGTTATGAGAAGAAATGAATTGGAGAACTTTGTGACAACTGGCAAGATTGAAGGAAACAGACCAATGGGAAGACTGAGAAGCAAATACCTGGATGACTTTGTCACATGGCATGGTTGAGGCAGGAACACTGAGCTGATCCACGACTTTCGTGGTCGAGTGAAAAGGTGAGTCATGACCGCCCACGCTTTCCTACATGGCACATGATGGATGGATGGATGTTTACGGCATTCTTCATTGTGCAATATTTTAAAAAAATGTAAATGTAACATTCATGATAGATAACTGATGTGTGAAAGTTGAGTGACTGGGAGGACTGAATGTAATTGTTTATGTAATTAGCCTGCTTGTCCAATTTGTGACCCTTTGAAAATATAGTTTCTTTGTTCATTCTGTCTCTGTCTCTTGCTCTCTATCTCGATCTGAGTCTGTACTATTTGTAAATAATAATATGTTATAGTAACAAAGAATACTTCAGCAATACAAATTGATCACAATTTCTTAATTGTCATGAAGCATGGAATCACACAGTTTGTCACCAAGTAACAGTTATAAATATGAGACCAAATTCTGAAGTGAAACCAAGAAACAGTATAAAACTGGAAGCAATTTCTGAAGTGATGGAAAAAACCAATATAAAATTGGAACCTGTTTCAGAAGTGAGCTATTTTTGTTTATTTTAGTTAGATATTTAACATATTCAGACTATCAGTCTTAGCTAGGAAGTGTTACTACATTTGTATTTCCACATTAGTACTTTTAATCTTTCTTGTGTAATGGTAATGGTTCCTTTCTGGCTGCCAGCAGTAGTTATATGAAGTTATCAGATATAATATGATAGCTTAGAAGAGGTGGGGGTCTTGTTATATAAACTACTTAACTCTATATTCTATTTTATATTTTGAACACTTTTGGTAATGTGATGTGTCTAGTATCCAGATAAGTTATCCCAAAGCTAACATTTAGTCTATATTATAGAAAATAGATTATGCTACACTAATGATAGGATGTATGTATTACTTAGGATTTTACTGATGTAGAAATAGATATAACACATTCTTGACTATGTCATCCAAGCTCTCAATAGGAGCATCTAAGTATAGATCTCAAGAACTAGAGACTATTAGGTAGTGCCAGGACTGACAGGCGTTAGAATACCAGCAAGCTGTTTCTACTGGAGAGTGGAGATCTGACCACAGCTGCTAAGCTGATCTGGACCACAGATCCACATACTTGACAAGTAACATTGAAGTTATGTAATGTTTGTCATCACTATCAATATGTAATATGAATTCACCATCACCATCATGATAATCATCCATGACTAATGATAGACCATAAATGTTGCAGTTTGTTTTAACTCATAGTTCAGTTGTTATACTTTTAATTCCAATTGTGCATACATGTTGTGTGTGTACATTGATAAGTGGTTACTTAGGCACGAAGGAAGAGAACAGTCAGGGGAGAAAACCCGGCACCGGGATAGTTGTCAATTACTCTTAAATCTACACTTAAAAATCTACCTCAGCTAACCTTCTCCTTCACACTCCTTGGCGAATATTAAGGTCAGCTGATTTCATCTTGTTACGAGCCACTTGTAAACTGTACTCTTGATATTTATGGACTTAATCTGTAGTTCAGCCGTACAGATTCTGTCCTTGGTCAATTTCTGACTATTTGGGGTTACTCCCAGTGAGTAATACATTCATCTAGACGGTGGGGCACCCAACTTCTGACAGGAGACTCGAGACTGAAGTTAACTAAATTGGAACCTGTCATAAAATCTCTTTGCAGCAAACTTCAAGCGCAAGGATCTCTCTAAATTTAAATAATAAATAATTAAAATAATACAGAACAAATTATTCATTAAAATTATTTTGTACTCGAATTTCATTTCTCCATTATATGTTTTGAAAATTTACTTACTGTGTTTGCTAAATAATTTCCAAGTGATTTCTTCCTAAAGCCTATCATGCAAGTTTCTTTAGTGAACATTTCAATTTTTGAATATTAAAACTTATGTATATGGTAGGGGGGATAAGAATTTTAGAAAGGCTTAGGTAGGGGAATAGCACAAAAAAGGTTGGGAAACACTGTCCTAGCCGTCTCCCTGGCCTAGATGTTTAGCGTCTTTTTCCGTAATCCCGTATACTCTCGCGAGTAACGTAATGTACGGCGAGAATCGGTAGCGGTTCTAGATGCGTCGGTAACTTAGGGGTATGTGAGCCAGTCGCTCAGAAAGAAATGGCAAACTACTGACATAATCTTGCTGAAAGATGCTGATGTTGACAGCGATGTCTTGTAAAGGATATGCGAGAAAACAAAATAACTTCTTGCATGTTACAAAGAAATAACAGCATTGC
>JACEFZ010003200.1:0-34599 GCA_014155875.1 Cepaea nemoralis
ACTCTATGGGTGATGTGGTCAATATAACACCAGTCGCACTCTATGAGTTATGTGGTCAATATAACACCAGTCGCACTCTATGGGTGATGTGGTCAATATAACACCAGTCGCACTGTATGGGTGATGTGGTCAATATAACACCAGTCGCACTCTATGAGTGATGTGGTCAATATAACACCAGTCGCACTCTATGAGTGATGTGGTCAATATAACACCAGTCGCACTGTATGGGTGATGTGGTCAATATAACACCAGTCGCACTCTATGAGTGATGTAGTCAATATAACACCAGTCGCACTGTATGGGTGATGTGGTCAATATAACACCAGTCGCACTCTATGGGTGAATGTAGTCAATATAACACCAGTCGCACTCTATGGGTGATGTGGTCAATATAACACCAGTCGCACTCTATGGGTAATGTGGTCAATATAACACCAGTCGCACTCTATGGGTGATGTGGTCAATATAACACCAGTCGCACTCTATGGGTAACGTGGTCAATAAAACATCAGTCACACTCTATAGGTAATGTGGTCAATATAACACCAGTCACACTCTATGGGTAATGTGGTCAATATAACACCAGTCACACTCTATGGGTAATGTGGTCAATAAAACACCAGTCACACTCTATAGGTAATGTGGTCAATAAAACACCAGTCACACTCTATGGGTAATGTGGTCAATAAAACACCAGTTGTACTCTATAGGTGATGTGGTCAGTATAACACCAGTCACACTCTATGTGTGATGTGGTCAATATAATCACCAGTCGACCTTACATCCCGAAACATTTCCTGGTAGCCACTTATCCAACCTCGGATCCTAAGTAAATTTTAAGAAAAAATTCCCGCCTCGAGAGGGTTTCGAACACATGACCACCAGGTAGCCAGGCAAGTGACCTAGTCCACTGGATTATGATCTTAAGTATAGAGACAGAGATGGACCATATCTGTTTTAAGAAGAAATTTTGGTTATCTTTACATGACGTAACAGTGTGCTGAGATGCAGATTCAAATCACTACCTGGTGATACGTACAATTAAGTTGAAACCAAATAGATACAGTGCAACAATTAGAACAGTGGAAATCAATGCAATTTATGACATCTGTCGTGTCTTACTTTAAAGTGTCGTCCCTGGAGTGAGGGGAGTCAACACCCACATTATATTTTTTACCCCTTTTCAATATCCTGGAGAATCCACTAGCTTCAGTTCTAACACACATCCTTCGGTTCATGGACACCTTTTCCTCTCTCCTCTCACTGTCTTTACTATACCCCCTCTCCTACTTCCCCAACACAACATATTCAAAAAACTCTTGCTTCAAAAATTAATAAAGTTTAAATTTTATTAAAAGAAAGTGAACGTATGTGAGACGTGTATGCGAAGAAAATGTTTTGGGTGTATTCAAATGTAAATATAGAGGCCCAGACTACAAATTTCATGATCAGAGTCCACTCATCATGGCAAGGTTTACACGACATCACAAGAATTCAGCACAATGGACCTCACCAAATCCCCGCATCTCTCCGCCAGACATGTCCTCCTCCAGGAGCCTTGATATCCATGAGGTCTGATTCCCATTCAAATTTACAGTCTGGGAATGATACTAGTTTGTTCCTAACAAAAAAAAAAAAACTGTTTCCTAATAGTTTATAGAAACTGAGACCACACAATTCTTGCCCAGTGAAAAGTGGAACACTGTCCCCATGAACATGACGTATTCCTTCTTGCGAAATGTTCCTCAGTTTTCACTCTTAAAACAGTCATTGTATCTAGACTCAAATAGATATCTCAATTTTCTAGATATTGTCTTAATGTTATGATTTCCTTGATACGTGGAAACAACCACTCTCCAATGTTTTGGTTTTATGTAATGTGAACATCAATCCCTACTGTTCTAGTAATAAGTGGACCTGAACATCCATCACCACTGGTATGTTCACGAATGGTATGAAAATCAAAACTCATTACTATGTTGCGGTCTACAGGTAGTGTAAAGTCTTCTTAGTAATGTTCTCAGTGTTTATCCTGTGGGATACTTATACTATAGGAGTCAGGTCTTAGTCAGATATGACTGAGCTACCGTATAACAGTAGACGGTACTACCTGCTTTCTGTCAGCGCCGAATGTTGGGCGGCGCTTACCAAACCCGACACCCCACATTGTGCCAACGGCTTCGGGCGGAAGAGCGCAATTGGGAGGGTACTAGCCTTATCCTGGTGCGAGGAAATGCAACCCAAAGACAAAATAAGTCATGGCAGGGCAGACCAGGCCCTAAGCCTTGGTTGGCAGCTGGTCTAGGATCGAAGCTCCGACAGGCGGACAGTTAGAGCATTGCTTTGCTGATCCGGCAGCTTCTGCAGCTTGTCTTGTTCAAGATGTAGGGGAGTGAACTAGGCAGGCCGAGAGAGGGATCATGCTGCATGGGCAACACATGGTTTCTTTATTTTAGCCCAGGCTTTGTGCTATGGAGAGGCAATAACTCCATCCCTGGTCTTAACCGGTCTCGGAATCAAAGCGAGAGGCAACTGTTACGGGTTATAAGTCCTTGTCAGTTGGCGTAGACATGGGGCGCCACGCGTTGCCTCTGACGGTGGGAGACACCTACAGGTGTCACTGATCAGCTACCGCCCGCCTCAAGCTGGGCAGCCCCCGGCCAATTGGGTGCTGATCCGCCACAGCCTGCCTGCTTCAATGGGTGCTTGGGGCTAGGACAAAATCTGAATCGCAGGCTGTAAAACCAATGCACCAGGTACTAATAAAAAGAATAATAGAAACCTCAAGCTACGGCTTGCAACCTGGAACGTGAGAACCATGTGTCCAGGATTTTCCACTGACTTGACAAATATTGACGATGTGAGAAAAACGGCTGTGATTGATGCTGAACTCAATCGTCTTAACATTGATATTGCTGGCCTGCAGGAGACTCGCCTCGCTGAGGAAGGGTCACTCAGGGAAAACAATTACACCTTTTTTTTGGAAGGGAAGAGGGCAGGCAGAAAAAAGGCAACACTGGTGTGGGCTTTGCAGTGAAGAATTCGCTACTGGGAATGATTGATATCCCAGCTGGAGGTAATGAAAGATTATTATCACTGCGCTTGGCAACCTCTTGTGGATTTGCCACCATTCTCACTGCATATGCACCGACACTCACTTCCTCTGATGATGTGAAGGATACGTTCTATGAGCAGCTAGACTCTGCGATCAAGGCAGTTCCAAAATCCGACTACATTTATATGCTCGGTGATTTCAATGCTCGTGTGGGCAAGGACTCGAGTTCATGGCCAGTGTGCCTTGGAAAATACAACATCGGTCGCATGAATGATAATGGGCAAAGGCTGCTGGAGCATTGCACTAGAAATGACCTATGTATTACAAACTCCTTTTTTAAAACAAAAGAGATGCATAAGGTCACATGGAAACATCCAAGATCCGGCCATTGGCATCAGCTGGACTTCATTATCACACGGAGACAACATCTGAACCATACATCATTAACTCGAAGTTACCACAGTGCTGACTGTGATACAGATCATTCTTTGGTTGTTGCAAGGGTTAGACTGAGACCAAAGAGAATCTACACAGCTAAACACAAGTCTAGCCCCAGGATTAATATTATTAACACTCACGATCCTGGAAAGTGCTTTGAATTTCAACAGCAACTTGAAGACGCTTTCAATGATACATCAGAAAATTGTATAGTAAATGATAAATGGAGTAAACTTAAGGAAACTATTTATAAAACAGCGGTAGGGGTTTACGGCACTGTGGATCATAAGAGGCAGGACTGGTTTGCGGCAAACAGCCAGATACTGCAGCCCTTGATTGATAAAAAGAAGATAGCTCTCTTAAGAAACAAGGAAAGACCAACGCGTAACACTCTGAGTGAGCTGAAGCAAGCAAGGAAGGATGTACAAAAGGCTGCCAGGCAGTGTGCGAATGACTATTGGATCAAGTTATGTGAGTCCATTCAAATCGCAAGTGATAAGGGAAACATCAGAAGCATGTATGAAGGGATAAAGAAAGCCTGTGGTCCAATGATCAAAAGAAGTGCACCGCTGAAAACCTTGACTGGAGAAATCATCACTGATAAGAAACAGCAGATGGATAGATGGGTCGAGCACTATTTAGAGCTTTACTCAAGTGAGACCAAGCTAGCGGATGATGCCCTCAACGCCATAGAGGCCCTGCCAACTCTTGACCACCTGGACACACTTCCCACTATAACAGAAGTTAAGTGTGCTATAAATGAGCTTGCATCTGGCAAGGCTCCAGGTAAGGATGGGATTCCAATAGAGGTAATCAGGAGTGGGCAAGACACACTCGCTCTACAGATCCACCAGCTAATAGAGCTATGCTGGCGAGAAGGACAAGTCCCACAGGATTTCAAAGATTCAAACATCATAACGCTGTACAAGAACAAGGGAGATCGGAGCGACTGTAACAACTATAGGGGTATCTCACTTCTGTGTATTGTTGGGAAAGTATTTGCCAGAATTGTCCTGCGCAGACTTCAAGTCCTGGGAGATCAAGTCTACCCCGAATCACAGTGCGGCTTCCGTCAGAACCGGTCTACCATTGATATGATATTCTCATTGCGACAGATGCAAGAAAAATGCCGGGAACAAAATCAGCCACTGTTTATTGCCTTCATCGACCTCACAAAGGCATTCGATTTGGTCAGTCGTGAGGGTCTGTTCAAAGCACTAAAGAAGATTGGCTGCCCACCAACTCTTCTGTCCATTGTGGAATCGTTCCACACAGGCATGAAGGGTATAATCAAGTTTGATGGCTCAACTTCAGAAGAGTTTGAAATCAAGAGTGGAGTTAAGCAAGGTTGTGTACTAGCCCCCACCCTCTTTGGGATATACTTTTCACTTCTACTGAAATATGCCTTTCGTGATCAGGATGACGGTATATACATTCACTCACGCTCAGATGGTGGCCTCTATAATGCTCAGAGATTGAAGGCCAAGACCAAAATTAGCAGGGTACTAATCAGAGAGTTGCTTTTTGCGGATGATGCTGCGATTACGACCCACTCTGAGGAAGAATTACAACATCTACTATCTGCATTCTCCAATGCTTGTTCTGAATTTGGTTTAACAATTAACAAAAAGAAGACACAGATTATGTCACAAGGTGCACATGGTGTACCATCAATCTTTATTGACGACGCCGAACTGGAGATAGTAGACCATTTTACATATCTAGGATCAGAGGTAAATAGCAAATTATCCCTCGATCAGGAAATCAACATCAGGATTGGCAAGGCAGCAACAACAATGAACATGTTAGCAAAAAGAGTCTGGGAGAACAGGAAGCTTACTGCCAAAACAAAAGTCCTCGTCTACCAAGCCTGTGTCCTTAGTACTCTTCTTTATGGCAGTGAAACCTGGACAACTTACTCACGCCAAGAGAAACGTTTAAACAGCTTTCATATGCGGTGTCTGCGAAGAATACTTGGTATTAAGTGGCAAGACAAAATCACAAATACTGAAGTATTGGAAAGATCAGGTTGTGTGACGGTGTATTCCATGCTCAGTCTTCGTAGACTTAGATGGATAGGACACGTTAGGAGGATGGATGATGGTAGAATACCAAAGGACATCTTTTTTGGTGAATTACAGACGGGTAGGAGATCTCAGGGTCGGCCTCTACTACGATACAAAGATGTGTGTAAGCGGGACATGATTGATACAGGCATTGATAATGCACAATGGGAGCACGTCGCCGCTGAACGTGTTGCATGGAGGGCAACTATCAGAAATGGAATAAAGACAAAGGAGAAAATGATTTCAGATAAAGCACACACAGAGCGTGAGAGACGTAAGATGGTGCAAAATGGTGGAAATGACCATATTTTCACATGCACCTACTGTGGGCAAACATTTGCAGCAAGAATTGGCCTTACCAGCCACACTCGCCACCGCCATGGATCGTAGTTATTGCCATATGACAGTTATTAAGCCTTTTTGAAGCACAATGTACCAAACTATCGTCTGTCAAGACGGAAAGGTGCCAATGAAAGGTGCCAATGAACTTATACTATTCAGCTCCACCGAGCAATGTTTATCAACTTCTTCTAGCATAGGCCCATTGAGAAAGTTGCTGGCCAATCTTCCTGCACCAAAAATTATCCGGGATCTGATTTTTTCAATGGTTCTGTGTTCTTCATCCCAACCAGAGGGAACCTGTAAAATATATAACACAACTGGTGATAGCCTCCCCGTCACTGATCCCTATTAGATGATCGTGGGCCATCGGCCTTGCTCAGAAAAAACACAGTGAACCTAACTCTGTCAGGGACAGATGAACTCAACACATTGGTTTTCATCAGGCCAAGACAAGAAGAAAAAAAAAAACAACAAACAGAATGCGGAACCCCGCCCACCAGGGAGCACCCACTGGAAGATCCCAATTATCTCCCATTACTAAATTCTCAACTAGTAGAGCTTATCATCACTTCATACTCTATTTTCAACTAACAGAGCTAATTATCACTCACTACTCTAGCTAGTTTCAACCATGCTACTGCTTAAATTAATTAGGACTAATTCTACAATATGAACTACCTTAGGCAACACCGCAGTTCTACCAAATCACATCTACATTTGCCATGACAGGCACGTGTAAAATTAAATCCACTTAATTCGCACACGGTAGACATTATTACAATCCATAACTGCAGTGCCAAAGCACTTCTGCCTAAATCAACTGTCTACACTGTGTCACCCAATCATGTTTTTGTCCAAGAGCCTTGAATTGCTCACGTGACGTTTCTTTGATGTTCACACCAGACTCTCAAAGGGCACAACCCAATTCCAGAATCTTATCTCCCTTGTGTTTAATCAAGGTCGCCAGTGATCTCCCCTTGTCTTGACAACCCAAAACAAGGTAGTGAGTTCCTGCATTGTCCCAATGTTCACAATAACAAGCCTACAACTTTCTGTCGTGCGGTGACAATAAAAGCCGCCATTTCGTTTGATGTCGGGAAATTCTCAATGACAGACGGGACTGTTTTATCTCCCGAGCAGGGCAATTCTACTTGGATCCGCCTTGTTTTTTCTGTATTTGTTAAAACCAATTGTGGCCTTGAAAACATGCCGTTAATCAGACTGCCTGTATTATCATCATCTGGCTAATCCACTGTGATTTCATGACATAGGCCCCCTCTTAAGAGAGTAGTCCATATCACTCTTCTCCGCTGTGAGTTCAATCCAGATGATTCATTCCTCTTCTTCAGGAGCTGGGTGTCTTGACAAGAAGTCCGCTCCAACATTTTCCTTCCCAGGAATATACTCCACTGTGAAATTGTAGGGTTGAAGTAACAACGACCACCGCATCAAACGGGCGTTGAGCTTCTGAGAAGTAGCCAGGAACATCAGGGGCTGATGATCCGACTGGACCCGAAACTTAACTCCATACAAATAGGGCTGGAATTTTTGCACGGCCCATACGAGAGACAAGCACTCTCTCTCGACGGTCGAATAATTCCTCTCAGCCTGGAGAAGTTTCTTACTTGCGTATGCCACAGGTTTCAAAACCGAAGCATCGTCTTTTCCTTCCTGTAACAGGGCTGCCCCAATCCCAATCCCACTCGCATCCGTTCTCAACACAAATGGTTTGGAAAGGTCCGGGAGCTGTAATACAGGTTTGCTGACCAAGGCCTCCTTTAACTGACTATAGGCAGTCTCACATTCTGGTGTCCAAATGATTTGGTCCGGGAATCCCTTTTTCAAGGTTTCCGTCAATGGAGCTCCCATTTCAGTGAAATGTGGGATAAATTTGTGGTAGAACCCACACAACGAGAGAAAAGATCGCACATCCTTCTTCGTTTTTGGCCTTGGTGCATTTCTGATTTTCTCTAGGTTCTTTTCCTTAGAGAATGGCACTGGGTAAACCTTTTGGCGAACAGGTTCCTGAGTGGTCAAAGTCATCTCGAACTCCACCAACCTCGTTCGTCCTAGTTTATCAGTCAGTATCTCCTCATGAGACTTGAGAACCTGGGTTATCTTTTTCCTCTCCTGGGAGGTCAGATCAGGGTTCACCTGCACATCCTATAGGTTTCCTGGTGTACCAAGGGATATTCCCTGCCCTCGTTGGTTCCCACTTCCGTCTCCACTGCAACTGCCATTGCCATGAGGTGAGCTGCCTTGTCTCCGGGTCTCTCTTCGTATTTCCGCAAGAGATTGATATGGAAAATCTTCGACTTTCCCCGGATCCGGATCTGATAGTTGGTTCTGGATATCACCCTTTCCACGGGAAATGGTCCTTGCCAACCTATCTCCAGTTTGTTGTTTCCCGTTAGGAGTAGCAACAAGACTTTGTCTCCCACCTCTAGAGATCTGTCTTTAGACCTACGGTTGTAGTAAGCCGCATGTCTTTTTCTGGCCTTTTTCAAGTTTTGATTCGCCAGAGTCCATCCCTTGTGGAGTTTTTCTTTCAGTTCCTCCACGTATTTATAGGAAGAGATCACTTCTTCTGACGTCCCCTCTTCAGTCCAACTCCTCAACATGGCTTCCAACGGTCCTTTGATTGGACGACCAAACAGCAACGTAGCGGGTGGTAGTCCTGTTGAGCCATGAGGAACTTCCCGATAGGCAAAGAGTGCTGCTGGGATATATTCATCCCACCTATCAGGTTTTTCCTGTGCCAGTTTCCTGAGCATTGTCATCAACGTGCCGTTGAAACGCTCTACTTGTCCATTGGCTTGAGGATGGTAAGGGCTGGTATGTATGTGGTTAGAGTGAAACACCCTAAATACCTCCTCCATGAGTTTTCCACAAAACTGGGACCCATTGTCCGTCAGAATTTGATCAGGGAAGCCTAATCTGGTAAAGGCCTCCATCAGTGCGTCCGCCACTCGTTTCGAGTCAATCGTGGTCAACGGTATGGCTTCACCCCACATTGTACAGCAATCCACCATTGTGAGTATATACATGTTCCTCTTCCTAGTCCTGGGAAGTGGACCCACGATATCGATGGCTACCCTCTCGAAAGGAGAGTTCATGATGGGCATCTCACCCAAGACCACCGGTGCTGTCCAGTGTTTCGGTGCCACCCTCTGGCACTCAGGGCATGACTTCACATACCGACGCACATCATCTGTCATTCCCGGCCAATAGTAATGGCAGGAAATTCGCTGCATGGTGGCGGCAATACCCATATGTCCACTAAAGGAGATGGTATGCCCCATATGAAGAATCTGGGACCGGTGAGCTTTCGGGACGACCAACTGACCGTATAGGTTGTCTCCCCTTCCTGCTCTCCTGTAGAGTATCCTATTCTTCATGTAGTACTGCCCCCGTCCTGGTGGATCAGCACTTCTCTGCAGCTTTTTGTAGCAAGGACGTAAAGTATCATCCTCACTCTGGGCAGTTCGTAGCTCCCCCGGCAGTGGGTTAGTCACAATTGCTTCTGCCTCTTCCGTTCTCGTCTGAGAGCGAGTCTGTATTGCTCCCATATGGATTGGCTCCCTGGCATTCCCAGAAAGACATACCGGCAACCAAGGATTACTGGGAAAATGGGATCGGTCAATACAGCGGCCTTGATTGTGCCGGTGACATACCTTGACCGAATCTCCACATTAGCAATGGGCAACTTCATGGCCACAGCACTCTTCTGTGCAGGCTGTATCTCCATGGTCTCACCTGTGAATTGTTCTGGATGTACCAGATCCGCAGAAATCACGGCCTCCCCGTCCAGTCCTGTGTCGTACAAACACTCCACTTGACGACCGTTAACCTCTACCAATTCCACTACAGGTGGTTTTTCCTGGTCTGGAGTCTCTTCCTCGGCCTCGACCTGTTCAGTGGGCTCCACCTTAGGTTTCCCGGGGCACACGACGAATTTAGAGTCTCCTGACTTTCCCCTGCAGTCAATAGCATTGTGCGTGTTTGACTTGCATTGGTTGCACCATTTCCCTGTCCTAGATTTTCTAGTGCCGGACTTGAGTGAGCTCTCCTGGTGGCGAGCTTCCTTGTTGACCTTGGCATTTTCCGTGACAACCTCATTGGAAGTCACTTGACATGCTGCGAAGTGAGGGCTCTTAGCCTTCGATTTGCAGTCCCTCGTATTGTGAGAGGGTGACTTACAAATTGAACACCACTTCTCCGACCACGGTCGTTTTGGTGTAGAGCTTGAAGTGCTCTTGCTTCCCTCCTTCGTCTTCTCTGAACTATCCTCTGATTTTTGCACATAAGGTTCCCCCTTTTTGGTTCCTGAGTTTTTGGCTTTCTTCTTGTCATGTTTCTCCTGACTTTTGGTGTTGGTGGAAAGGTTTTCCCCTGCCTCCCCATGTACCTCGACGAACCGTTCTGCTAATTTTGTCACGAGGTCAATACGTTCCGCTCCTTGTTCTCCCAGGAACGTCCTGAGAGGTTTCGACATTTGCTTCTTCAGCTGGTCGACCACCATGAGCTCTTCCAGACTCTCATAGTCATGTGCGAACCCAGCCAAATCCATCCACTTATGGAGATAGGATTTTAGACGCAAACTGTAGGCGGCAAACAAATCCCCCGGTTCTCGTTTCGCTGCTCGAAATTTTTTCCGGTAGGTATGTGACGTAACCTCGAATCGTTTCAGCAGAGCCGTCGTCAATTCGTCATAATTGTTCTCATGTCCTGGTGGCAGGCGAGAATAAACCTCGTAGCCGGTTCCGCGTAATCCCTGGGATAGCTTGAGGTTCCATTTGTTACGCTCCAGACCCATAGCCACGGACATGGCCTCGAAGCGTTGAAGGTACTGGTCAATCTTCTCTTTGTCCTCATCGTAGATAGCTAGAGGGAACTTCATAGCATGATAACTATGCCCACCTACTGGTGTTGAGCCTGGGATGGAGGAACCTCCAACTGCTCCCTCAGTTTCCCCATTAGATTGACTCTTCAACTCGAGTTCCCTCATCCGGTACTCATGCTCACTTTTCTGAGCTTACTGTTCAGCTTCCAGTTTCTTAGCTGCTTGCTCATCTTCAAATTTCTTAGCTGCTTGCTCAGCTTCAAATTTCTTAGCTGCTTGCATAGCTTCAAATTCCAGCCTTCTAGTGGCTTGCTCAACCTCTAGTTTCTTCGCAGCTTGCTCTGCTTCCAATTTCCTAGCTTCTTGTTCCAACTCCATCCTTCTCAATTCCAACTCAGCCTTTCGATCTTCTCTTTCTGCTTGATGATACTCTCTCTCTCCACCTCCTGTATGTAATCTGTTAGTGCAGAACCCGACAATCCCATTTCTTCCCCCTTTGCCCTTAGTTCTGCTGTGGTTAGTTTAGGAGTGGCCATTTTTCAGAGAGGTAAGCTAGCAGGTTGAGTACAATTTAACTGCAAACTAATATATAGATATATGAACAAGTACTATAAATCTATATATTTACCACACACAGCACACCACAACACAATCACTCAGTGACAAGAGTAGAATCAGGACCACAGACCTATGCAGACGTGTGAAGTGTGAACAGGTAAGATATGTGTCTTAACCCCTATCCACATTCACTCTAGCTGGATTCTCTAATATGATATCTCCGTCCTATAACTAAGGATCCCGTGTCAAAAGATACCCCGTTGTCAGAAGATCCCACTGTCAAAGGATCCCGCTTGACAGAGATCCCGCTGTCCAAAGATCCCTTTACGATCGCCCAATAATGTCGTGTCTTACTTTAAAGTGTCGTCCCTGGAGTGATGGGAGTCAACACCCACATTATGTTTTTTAACCCTTTTCAATATCCTGGAGAATCCACTAGCTTCGTAGTCTCGTCAACACACTCTTCGCTTCTCTGACACCTTTCTCTCTCTCTTCTCTCTCACTCTCTCTCTCTCTCTCTCCCTCTCTCACTACTTCCCCAACACAACCAACATATTCAACAACTCTTGCTTCTCCAAATAATAAAGATTATTTATTAAAAGGAAAAGGTAATGTACGTGAGACGTGTATACGAAGAAAAAATGTGATGTGTGTATTCTAATGTAAATGTAGAGGTCAGACCTACAAAGTTCATGATCAGAGTCCAATCATCATGGCAAGGATTACACGACATCACAAGAATCAGCACAATGGACCTCACCAAATGCCGCGTCTCTCCCTCCAGACATGTCCTCCTCCAGGAGCTTGATAACCATGAGGTCTGATTCCCATTCAAATCTACAGTCTGGGAATGATACTATTTTTGTTCCTAAAAAAAACTGTTCCTAATAGTTTATAGAAACTGAGACCACACAATTCCTGCCCAGTGAAAAGTGGAACACTGTCCCATGAACATGACGTTTTTCCTTCTTGCGAAATGTTCTACAGTTTTCATTCTTAAAACACTCATTGTATCTAGACTCAAATAGATCTCTTAATTTTCTAGATACTGTCTTAATGTTATGATTTCCTTGATACGTGGAACAACCACTCTCCGATGTTTTGGTTTCATGTAATGTGAACATCAATCCCTACTGTTCTAGTAATAAGTGGACTGAACATCCATCATCACTGGTATATTCACGAATGGTATGAAAATCAAAACCCATTACTATGTTGCTGTCCACAGGTAGTGTAAAGTCTTCTTAGTAATGTTCTCAGTATTTATCCTGTGGGATACTTATACTATTCAGCTCCACCGAGCAATGTTTATCAACTTCTTCTAGCATAGGCCCATTGAGAAAGTTGCTGGCCAATCTTCCTGCACCAAAAATTATCCGGGATCTGATTTTTCAATGGTTCTGTGTTCTTCATCCCAACCAGAGGGAACCTGTAAAATATATAACACAACTGGTGATAGCCTCCCCGTCACTGATCCCTATTAGATGATCGTGGGCCATCGGCCTTGCTCAGAAAAATACAGTGAACCTAACTCTGTCAGGGACAGATGAACTCAACACATTGGTTTTCATCAGGCCAAGACAAGAAGAATAAAAAACAACAAACAGAATGCGGAACCCCGCCCACCAGGGAGCACCCACTGGAAGATCCCAATTATCCCCCATTACTCAATTCTCAACTAGTAGAGCTTATCAACACTTCACTACTCTATTTTCAACTAACAGAGCTAATTATCACTTCACTACTCTAGCTAGTTTCAACCATGCTACTGCCTAAATTAATTAGGACTAATTATACAATATGAACTACCTTAGGCAACACCGTAGTTCTACTAAATTACATCTACATTTGCCATGACAGGCACGTGTAAAATTAAATCCACTTAATTCGCACACGGTAGACATTATTACAATCCATAACTGCAGTGCCAAAGCACTTCTGCCTAAATCAACTGTCTGAGTTACACTGTGTCACCCAATCATGTTTTTGTCCAAGAGCCTTGAATTGCTCACGTGACGTTTCTTTGATGTTCACACCAGACTCTCAAGGGGCACAACCCAATTCCAGAATCTTATCTCCCTTGTGTTTAATCAAGGTCGCCAGTGATCTCCCCTTGTCTTGACAACCCAAAACAAGGTAGCTAGTTCTTGCATTGTCCCAATGTTCACCATAACAAGCCTACAACTTTCTGTCGTGCGGTGACAATCAAAGCCGCCATTTCGTTTGATGTCGGGAAATTCTCAATGACAGACGGGACTGTTTTATCTCCCGAGCCGGGCAATTCTACTTGGATCCTACTTGTTTTTTCTGTATTTGTTAAAACCAATTGTGGCCTTGAAAACATGCCGTTAATCAGACTGCCTGTATTATCCTCATCTGGTTAATCCACGGTGATTTTCATGACAACATCTCAGAAACCAAGAAACTCAGGAACAAGTTTTTTTTTCCCGCATATCCTTTACAGGACATCGCTGTCAACATCAGCATCTTTCAGCTGATTGTTGATTTCTTGGCAAGATTACGCTCAGTAGTTTGCCATTTCTTTCTGAGCGACCGGCTCACATACCCCGTAAGTTACCGACGCGGAGAGAACGCTACAATTCTCGCGCACGTCACGTTACTTACGAGAGTATACGTGATACGGAGAAAGTCGTGTAACTCCTAGACCAGAGAGACCGGCCAAGTTGTGGTTACAGTTTCTAATATGTACCAGTAACAAAGACTGCTGGCAGTTGGTTAATATAATTTCAAACGAATCATACGTAAAAAGTGACAGAAAACATAAAACATAGATCTCGATGTAAAAGGAGAAATAAAACTGCATGTTTAAACAATCTTCTTCGTATAGTCCGTGGCGTGTGGCGTTGGTGATCGTATGTCCCCACAGCCGTCTGTCTCGTATGCTGCCAATCAATCTGATATTACGCCATGCCATGATGTCAAACTGTCTAGCACACTGGTTCTCAACCGGTGGGGAATTCCCCCCAGGGGGGAGTTTTAGGGTTTCCAGGGTGGGGTTGGGGGATGAAGATTATTTCAAGATGGCATTAATACAAGAACCGATTACTTGATATTATTTTTCCCTCCATACTTTATGACTCTGTACTTCTCGTCCTTCTGAAATTCGTCTTATAACTAAGTAGACCTGCAAATCAGGTTTTATGTAGACGTCTAGACTTGTTCTAGTATGTGTTATTTAATTTAGCTTCCATTTTTTTTACATGTAGGGGCGGGGGGGGGGGGAATTTATAGTGAGGAAATATGAAAAGGGGGGGGGGGGAGGGGAATGAAGTTCTGACAATATGGTGAAGGGGGGCACGGACCAAAAAAAGGTTGAGAACCACTGGTCTAGCATCTTCTCTCTTGGTGCCCCCCTGACTCTGGAATGGATGTTCCAGTTAAACCATTAAGCTCATTTACTCACTGCAAAAAAGGGCTTTAGGTTTACTTAAAGGTAAAAGGCTTACCAGCTATTCTAGCCAATATAAACGTCTTCAGTAGCTACCACTCCATAAACGCTTACTTTTAAATAAGGCCAAACTAATTCTATATCAAAATACTCCTAGCTACCTTTGACCATAGTTTAAATATAACGCTTGAGCGCAGCGACTGACTAAACATACATCAGTCCGTAAACCTAGGGTAGAGTTATACAAAACAAGCTTAGCATACTCCGCAATTCAGCTATAGAACAATCTTCCACAAGAAATCAAAGACACTACCAATCCCTACACATACAATCGCAACCAGTCTGCACACTATCTCATTACGTACTAGATTTTTTTTTTTTATTCGCATATCCTTTACAGGACATCGCTGTCAACAGCAGCATCTTTCAGCTGTCTGTTGATTTCTTGGCAAGATTACGCTCAGTAGTTTGCCATTGCTTTCTGAGCGGCCGGCTCAGTGTCCCGCAAGTCACCAGCGGGGGACGAACCGCTCCCAGCTCGCTCCCGCTACGAGACTCTGCGTGACAAACGGGATTACGGAGAAAGTGTTGTAACCCCTCAGCCAGAGAGACCGGCACGTACTAGATGCTCCCTAAAAAATAATAATAATAATCTCAAATGACAACTAGTATAATAAACATTCCCCTAACCGTGGCGCGTTGCATCCACCTTGGCTACACATAATTGCCATGTCAAAAAAAAAAAAAAAAATTGTTCAGTGAGTTAAATTATTATTGATTATTGCACATTTTCCATGCGTTTAGTGCGTATTGTTTTTGTTGTCGTTGTTGTCTAAGATTAGCTTCATAAGTGATGTTTCAGAGCAGAGAGATCAGAAGGTCAGAATGTCAGGTGGAGCTGCGTGCCCAATTCTTAATCTTTTGAAAATAAAGTTCGTTTGTTCTCTTTCCCTCCAATTTCCCGTTGTCACGACAAAAGCGTTCCCTTTCTCATGACAAGAATGGGGACTATTCTTCTGGTGGAGTAATCGATTCTGTTAGTGAATTTAAACAATAGCAGAACCAGGGCTACTCAAGTCAAAGGCTCTAATCTGTAGTAATTTTTTAAAAATACGTTACAATCGAATACCAAAACTTTTCATTAAAGATGTGTCAAACTGGTCCATTCGGCGAACTGTCTTCTTCGATTGAAAGCTCGTCCAGTTTAGAATTGATTAGCGTTTAGGTATAGGTTTAAGGGTAGGACCAACTCACGAAATTGACAGAAATGTTGCCAGAAGTCCAGTTCATGGAATGGGGAGAAATTTGCCAAAATGTCCGACAGACTCGGGAAAAGAATATACCATATATTAAGATATACTAAATACCAGAGTGCCTGGTGTATAAAACTATTCCCATTAGTTACAATGTGTATACTCAAAGGGAAAATTAGATCAGATCAGTTTCCTGGTCGGCTGCAATTGATCTCCTAGCACTCGCTGTCTCTCGCGGGCGTTAGAGAGAGAGAGAGAGAGAGAGAGAGAGAGACAGAGAGACAGAGAGACAGAGAGACAGAGAGACAGAGAGAGAGAGATACAGAGAGAGAGAGAGAGAGAGAGAGAGAGAGAGAGAGAGAGATAGCACCTCGATAAGGGAAACAACTGTCATGTGGAAGTTCCCGCAAGAACAAAAGCAAGAGCAACAAAACCTGACATCAAATGTGGACATGCAGAACTCATAAGCTCGGTAAAAAGGATCTGTCTATGGGAGGAGGAACTGAGAAAACGAACCCTCGGAATGCTGTTGGTCCGAGAGGCACGGGATTAGAAAACGGGCATCTAAGCACCCCGAGGGATGTTGACTTCTCGTTCTTGACTTGGGGGTGTAATTACAAGCACCCCAGAAGTCGGAGTGGGTCTGCCTGATGGCTAGGGACACTAGTAATAGAGAAAATTAAACAATCGCAATTACAGTCAAAAATCAGTCCAGTACACTAGAAATAGTTGCACGTTTATGGACTACGCTAGAGTTCAAAATGAGTGAACGGAAGAAAAGAAGATCCCCCCATTGAAACGAGTATTTCCTTCTTTGCACGTTAGTCTACGTCCCTTGGCTCTAACATTGTTTTCCGTAGGGAGCTATCTCTTTATGTCGTACAATATGTTATTTGTCCAACCTTGATCTCCTTTAGTAATTCTCTCTTGATTCCTAGCTTTTAAAGAACTTTCTTATTTGTCATATTGTCTTTTCGTGGTATTCGTCGATTTTGTCTTCTCATGATATTCGCCGATGATGTCTTGTGGAGATATTCACAAAGTATATATTTCCGTGACATTGGCTCAGTAATCAGCCCCATCACCGGCATTCAGCAGGACTACAACGTTGAGTTCTCGTTCAGAAAGCAATGGCAATCTGCTGAAGGTACAGTTGCCTAGAAAATCAACCTGCGGTAGATTGCAACGTTCTGTACAGGTTAAGCAACATTTTTAAAAACATTTCTTTTTTGTGAAATTTGCCCAGTATATCTTTTTATCATATTCGACCAATATGTTTTTTGTGATATTTGCCCAATATGACATTCCGTGATATTCGTACAATATGTCTATATATCCGCATTTCAACGACTTAATTTGTCTAATTGCTCAACGTTATATAAAATTCAGGATATACATTGCACTTTATGTCTGTTTAAAAGGATAATATAATTGTTTGTTAGAATAATCACATGCTGTGGAATACAACATTAGCCACATCGATTCTTTTCTTAATTTTTTTTTTGGTAGCATGTCTTCCTCTTCTTCTTCTTCTTCTTCTTCTTCTTCTTCTTCTTCTTCTTCTTCTTCTTCTTCTTCTTCTTCTTCTTCTTCTTCTTCTTCTTCTTCTTTCGTTCGCTTGAAATGTGTCTATATCTGGAATGCTGTCTCTTGTATGAATGTTGGAACTTGTCACATGTCATTATCTTTTATTATGTAATCTAGAACTGTTTACTTGTTGTAGATTTGTTCCAATTGTTTCTATTATTAAATTTGGTTGCTCAACTGCTGAGCCAGGTATGATAAGTTTTTCTTTGCTTATATTAATGTACAGTTCGTAATCATGAATTACGTTGTTTAGACATTTAACTATTTTTTGTTTTAAATTTGTAGAACTTGTTCCGTTTCTGCCAGCAATACTGTAGCATCAGCAAATCTAATAATAAAAATAATAGAGCTTCTGTTGATTTATAATCATGGGTTGTTCCTTTAATTGTTCCAAGATCTATTTATATGTGGGTTAAACATACACAAATGTATAAAACATAAACCCATGCTTGTGAATTTGATGTTTCAACTACTCTGCCAGTTGTGTTAGTTTTTGTCTTCCATATGTTGGCTCTGTCCTGAAGGGGTTACAGACGCAATTCGTAATCCCGCATACCGCGTTGGAAACACAGCTGCGGGCGATTTGGCAGCAGATCGCCTTGCGTTAGTTTTCATAAAAATGGTATGAGTGCTGGTCGTTCAGAAAGCAAAGGCAAACTACTGAACGTAAACTTGTTAAGAAATCACAGACATCCCAACAATGCTGGGGTTGACTGCAACGTCATGTAAAGGATATGCAACTAACTTTTAAAAAAAATAGTATTCTATACACTATTCACATTCTTTAGACTATTCTTTTTTCTTCCTCCTTCCTTTTCCTTCCTACAGTCATGGTAATTTTTGTCTTCCTTGTGTTATTCCTTATTTCTGGTTATAGTCTTTATACGTTTTTTATACTACCTTATGCAATTCATAATTCTGGCGCATGCTGCTTACATGTGTAAATAGTTCTTGTACTACTTGTTGATTGTGTGCCTTCAAGACTGTATCATCAACATATCTATCGCTGTAAATCCATTTTTGTTGACTTTTAATTATGGTTGTTCTTTAAATTTTCCACGATCTTGTGTACGAGGGGTACCTGAAAACCTTAAGAGTATGATAGAAATTACAATAACCATGCCATTGTCTTGTAACCTGTCAGTATTGTTGTTAAGGGTGTCAAGAGTGTTAAGCACATGATATCAAGATGCAAACGAACACGGTGACGTCATAAAGGCTGTTTAAAGATGGCCGCCCCACTTTTGACATGCTCCAAAGAGGAGCAGTTTTCTGTTATCCGTTTCCTGATCAGTGAAGGGGTGAAACCTACATAAATTCATCGGCGAATGAAGTCCCAGAATGGCGATGCATGCATGCCTGTCAGTCCAGCAAGTTTATGTGTGGAGTAGAACGTGTCAAAACTGCGTGACTTCTGTCAGGCACATCGATAGTGACACCAGAGTGGTTACACACGCGACAAAGAGAATTTGTTTGTTCTACAGGAAACCAAGCACTTTATAGGAGCTGGAGGACTTGCATTGAACGCAGAGGTGACTATATCAAAGAATTAGACATTTGTTCTTTACTTTTTCAGAATATATTCTCTCTCTCTCTCTCTCTCTCTCTCTCTCTCTCTCTCTCTCTCTCTCTCACTCTCTCTCTCTCTCTCTCACACACACACACACACACACACACACACGCACGCACGCACAGACACTCTCTCTCTCTCTCTCTCTCTCTCTCTCTCTCTCACTCTCTCTCTCTCTCTCACTCTCTCTCTCTCTCACACACATACACACACACACACACGCACGCACGCACAGACACTCTCACTCTCTCTCACACACATTTATACACACACATACACACATTTGCGTTTTTCATTTGTATGTAGTTTAAAATAAACACGAGGTGAGGAAAAGAGGCTAGCTAGAGCTGCGTGGGACACACACTGAGAACACCGGAGGACAATATAGCTAGACACTCTCTTGTCTGGAATCTACACGGCAAAAGCACTAGCAGAAAGATCTAGAACCACCCGTATAAGAGAATAACAGAGCGAGATGTATAATATTGGGTAGATATACAGGGAGCTGCAAGAGATAGCAACAGATGGGACGGCTCGATATGGGTTGGTTGAGGTCCTATGTCGCAATATGGGATAGAGGCCAGAAGAAGAAAAAAGAAGGTTAAATAAACGAGACAACATACATAAATAACACCATATAAAAGCCGTTGGAAGAGACTGCAAGATAGTTTTCAGTAAACCGGTCGGCCACTTTAAGTGGCGCGTGGCATATACTAGAGTTGGGAAAACAGCCTATTACCTGACGGCAGTTTAACGACCCAGCTCACAGACTCACAGTTGACTCCCCAACGGAAAACGGATTTCCGCACTACGTGAAAGGTCAGCCACAAACCCCGCAGCTCCAGTCTCCAGCGACGGATTCCACTTTTACCGTCTCAATGAAATAGAAAAATAGCCATTCTACTTTCGCCATCTCGGAGAAATAAAAAAAAAGAACAGCGACTTTACTTTTCGGCTACCGAGGTCTCTCTCCTCTCTCCCCACCCCCCCCCCCCCCCCCCCCCCCCCCCCCCCCCCCCCACACACACCGCCACCATCACTATCACCACCATCACCAATGTTTTGCTGAAAAAATGAGCCGAAGAAGTGTCAAAATATAACTGTCTGTCCCCGAAACATCACATTGTGTCAGACATTGCCATTCTTTATATCAAAGCTGTGTTTGTCAGTATCATCAATGGACTATAGGGCTGGGGACCCAATGAGGCCATTGATAAGGTCACTGAGATCACAGGAGAAGTAAATTCTCTGGTATTGATTCCCACTCATATAAGTAAAAGGATAGAAGGTTCTTTGCAGAATATTCATGGCGGCCACGGAAATGTTTCTCGATCTCTGGCCATTTTTTCGTGTTCATGCACCCTCATGCCCAAGGTGTGCGCAATGTTCTGTGTCCTCCTTCGTACTGGTCTACCTCTGTCTCCCGTTCCAGGAACCATGCCCTCCATCAATGTTCTCTCCAAGCTTCTATGTTGTTTTATTCGATGTTCAGATCTTGTACAATTTTAGTAGCTTCTTCTTATTATTCCGGTGCGAACCTTGGTTTGAAGACTGAGCACAACACACTACTGGCAACGCTGATCGTATTCCGGTACGAACCGTGGGCCTTGTCCACGTCGGGTTGAAAGCACTAGATTCAAGTTTTGCTCTCGTTTGAGCTCGTCGTAGTGCATATCCCTGACGAGCTCAAACGAGAGGGAAACTCGATTCCGGTGCTTCCAATCTGAAGTGGACAAGGCCCAAGGTTCGTACCGGAATATGATCAGCGTTGCCAGTAGTATATAAGTGTGTTGTGCTCAATCTTCAAAACTCAAATCGCAAAACAACCACATAAATTAATTCTTCTTATTAGTTAACGATATTTTAAAAACGTTTCTGTAATATTTAAGGTCAACAGTCGCAATATTTTTCTTTGGTGATGGCGGCCATGTTGGTGACACATATCCAGATGTTGCTGCAGGAAAGATGCATGTCCTCAAACATTCCCCGTTTGCTTCCTTGCAAGTGTTCTGCCTCATGTTCTTAATCAGAGGACAGATTAGACAATATAAACATTCATAGCTGTATGCACATGGCGTGTGAAGCTTGCTTACACCCTTTCCGGCCTTCCTCCCTTCCAACACACAAACACACACACACATACACACACACACAAACACACAAATACACACACAAACAGACACACACAAGCTCGCCTTTCCGAAATGCGCACGGCCAGCGAAGCTTCATTAAGGAGGTGTCATCAGTAGCCAAGTATATCATCCACCTCTTCTACGAGTGTCCATAAATCTCCGTGTATATATTTCTCCTGAACTCTGATCAAAGACAGAGATCGATGGACACTTCTTAGAAAGTCTGGATGACGTCACAGAAAGTGACAGTGAGAAATAGTGACAAAAGTGGGGAATGGAATGTTGTATTTAGGATGTATAGATAGTCCAGTCATTAATAATGTGATTGTTTATTATAAAGAGATAGCGAAAAAAAATAGTGTGGTTATTTAGAATATTGAGATACATTGCGAATTCAATAATGTGATTATCTAGAATATAGAGATAGACAAAGAATAAAACAGCAGACCACTTACTCCAAGGCTGCTCAAATCACGCCATGCCTAGGCAAACCTTCTGGCTAGAGAAACAGTGGAAGATATATCTCTATGGACCACTGTTTGAACTACAACATACAGTGAAGTTCATACAAGAGACAACATTGCAAATACGTTACCGGCAATACATTTCAAGCCAAGAAAAGAAGAAGAAAAAGATTCCCCTTTCTTATCTTAATTATTTAAAAATATTTTGCACGTGGCAGGCACACTCTGTAGATGTTAATTCACTAATATATTTAGGGTATGGTTTTGTATCCACATTTGTGGGCACATCACGGATACATTTAGGGTATTGTTTCATCACCGTGTTTGTGGACACATAACAAATGTAGTCAGGGCATGGTTGGATCACCGTATTTGTGGACATATAACAAATGTAGTCAGGGCATGGTTGGATCACCGTGATTGTGGACATATAACAAATATTGTCAGGGCATGGTTGGATCACCGTGTTTGTGGACATATAACAAATATTGTCAGGGTATGGTTGGATCACCGTGTTTGTGAACATATAACACATGTAGTCAGGGCATGGTTGGATCACCGTGATTGTGGACATATAACAAATATTGTCAGGGCATGGTTGGATCACCGTGTTTGTGGACATATAACACATGTAGTCAGGGCATGGTTGGTTCACCGTGTTTGTGGACATATAACAAATGTAGTCAGGGCATGGTTGGATCACCGTGTTTGTGGACATATAACACATGTAGTCAGGGCATGGTTGGATCACCGTGTTTGTGGACATATAACACATGTAGTCAGGGCATGGTTGGATCACCGTGTTTGTGGACATATAACAAATGTAGTCAGGGCATGGTTGGATCACCGTGTTTGTGAACATATAACAAATATTGTCAGGGCATGGTTGGATCACCGTGTTTGTGGACATATAACAAATGTAGTCAGGGCATGGTTAAATCACCGTGTTTGTGGACATATAACACATGTAGTCAGGGCATGGTTGGATCACCATGTTTGTGGACATATAACAAATGTAGTCAGGGCATGGTTAAATCACTGTGTTTGTGGACATATAACAAATGTAGTCAGGGCATGGTTGGATCACCGTGTTTGTGGACATAAAACACATGTAGTCAGAGCATGGTTAAATCACCGTGTTTGTGGACATATAACACATGTAGTCAGGGCATGGTTGGATCACCGTGTTTGTGGACATATAACACATGTAGTCAGGGCATGGTTGGATCACCGTGTTTGTGGACATATAACACATGTAGTCAGGGCATGGTTGGATCACCGTGTTTGTGGACATAAAACACATGTAGTCAGGGCATGGTTAAATCACCGTGTTTGTGGACATATAACACATGTAGTCAGGGCATGGTTGGATCACCGTGTTTGTGGACATATAACACATGTAGTCAGGGCATGGTTGGATCACCGTGTTTGTGAACATATAATACATGTAGTCAGGGCATAGTTAGATCACCGTGTTTGTGGACATATAACACATGTAGTCAGGGCATGGTTGGATCACCGTGTTTGTGGACATATAACACATGTAGTCAGGGCATTGTTGGATCACCGTGTTTGTGGACATATAACACATGTAGTCAGGGCATGGTTGGATCACCGTGTTTGTGGACATATAACACATGTAGTCAGGGCATTGTTAGATCACCGTGTTTGTGGACATATAACACATGTAGTCAGGGCATGGTTGGATCACCGTGTTTGTGGACATATAACAAATGTAGTCAGGGCATGGTTAAATCACCGTGTTTGTGGACATATAACAAATGTAGTCAGGGCATGGTTGGATCACCGTGTTTGTGGACATATAACAAATATTTTCAGGGCATGGTTGGATCACCGTGTTTGTGGACATATAACACATGTAGTCAGGGCATGGTTGGATCACCGTGTTTGTGGACATATAACAAATATTGTCAGGGCATGGTTGGATCACCGTGTTTGTGGACATATAACACATGTAGTCAGGGCATGGTTGGATCACCGTGTTTGTGGACATATAACACATGTAGTCAGGGCATGGTTGGATCACCGTGTTTGTGGACATATAACAAATGTAGTCAGGGCATGGTTGGATCACCGTGTTTGTGGACATATAACAAATGTAGTCAGGGCATGGTTGGATCACCGTGTTTGTGGACATATAACAAATATTGTCAGGGCATGGTTGGATCACCGTGTTTGTGGACATATAACAAATATTGTCAGGGCATGGTTGGATCAGTCGAAACAGGAGTGAAACAGGGGTGTGTCTTATCACCGATGCTTTTTGGAATAGCTATCGATTGGGACATGCGCAAATGCACAAACAACACAAATATGGGTATCCATTGGGTTGACAAAATTCTAGAAGACCTGGACTTTGCCGACGACATAGTGCTTTTGAGTTCAACACAGCCGGATGCCCAAGAGAAAATAAACTACCTCCAAAATGTTTCAGGGCAAATTGGTCTCCAAATTAACACCACAAAAACAAAGACTATTGATCTTACCAACAGTTCAGATGACACCAAATTGAACAGCTACGTTCTTGAAAAAGTCAACAGCTTTACATACCTAGGAAGCAAAATGACATCTACAGGGGACTCAACACCAGAAATATCATCTAGAATCGCACTGGCATCTAGTGCCTTCAATAAACTGTCAAACATCTGGAAGTCAAAGACACTCAGCAAACACACAAAACTTAAAATCTTCAACTCTTGTGTGATTCCAGTGTTAACGTATGGATGTGAAAGTTGGAAATCAACGGTAGCTTTAGATAAAAAATTAGACAATTTTGAGAACAAATGTCTTAGAAGACTTCTAAACATCCACTGGACAGACTTCAGAACCAATTCGCAAATAAGACAAGAGACTAAGCAAGATACAGTATCCAATTTCATAAGAAGACGCCGTTGGAACTACATCGGCCATGTACTCAGAATGGACAAGTCAAGACTCCCCTACCAAGCCCTCATATGGTCACCAGTAGGGAAAAGAAAACGGGGAAGACCAAGAGAGACCCTGCGTAGAACCATCATTAGAGAAGGCTCATTCAATGGCCAAGTAAATATCCAAGATCTACAACAGGTAGCAGCGAACCGCCAAGCATGGAGAGACAGAACTTCTGCCCTATGTGCCGCCTTAGGCTCAAGAGGAAAGACTAACTAACTAAATGGTTGGATCACCGTGTTTGTGGACATATAACAAATATTGTCAGGGCATGGTTGGATCACCGTGTTTGTGGACATATAACAAATGTAGTCAGGGCATAGTTGGATCACCGTGTTTGTGGACATATAACAAATGTAGTCAGGGCATGGTTGGATCACCGTGTTTGTGGACATATAACAAATATTGTCAGGGCATGGTTGGATCAACGTGTTTGTGGACATATAACAAATGTAGTCAGGGCATGGTTAAATCACCGTGTTTGTGGACATATAACAAATGTAGTCAGGGCATGGTTGGATCACCGTGTTTGTGGACATATAACACATGTAGTCAGGGCATAGTTAGATCACCGTGTTTGTGGACATATAACAAATGTAGTCAGGGCATGGTTAAATCACCGTGTTTGTGAACATATAACACATGTAGTCAGGGCATGGTTGGATCATCATCTTCTTCTTCTTCTTCAGCATTCCGAGCCATCGAGGTTCTTTGCTGCAGATACAAGCCGTCTCCATTCGTCTCTCTGGTTGACCTTCTCTTGCCAGTCGTTGATTCCAAGTGTTTGTAGGTCTGTATGTATATTATCTCTCCATCGTCTACCTCGGGGTCTACGGTCATTTATTTCCTGAGTGTAAGCGAGTTTTGTTATCTTATTATCTTCCATTCTTCCTATATGCCCCAGCCATTGCTGTCTATTATATATATATATATATATATATATATATATATATATATATATATATATATATATATATATATATATATATATATATATATATATATATATATATATATATATTATATATATATGCTGCATCGGAGGATACATACATCACGACTATGCCAGAAACGTGCTTTTCTGCCACTGTTTGGGATCACATCATAAACACACCTGAGACACTGGTTCAGTAGAATGTCTGGGGAGACATACTACCATACCAAACTGTTGTTGTTGTTGTTGTTATTTGCTTTTTTTTTTTTTTGCTTACATTGATTGGGGACACATCTTATAACTACACTTAAGATGTTTTGCTTTTTATTTTCTTTTACCTTATTTGAGGACACATCATACTACTATACTTTAAATGTTTTTTTACATTATGTGAGGACATATCGTACTAAGAGTACTATACTTTATATGTTTCTTAATAACATTTGGGGGCACTACTATACTTTAGATGTTGTTTTCAAAATATTTGGATACACGTCATACTACTATACTTTATATATACATACATATTACATATACTTTATATGTTGTTTTCACAATATTTGGGAATACACCATACTACTATACTTTAGATGTTGTTTTCACAATATTTTGGGATACACCATACTACTATACTTTTGATGTTGTTTTTAGAATATTATTCCTATAAGGGGCACATCCGACTGCTATACATTAAACTACTATACTTTATATGTCACACCCCCCCCCCACACACACACACACACTATATTTGAGGACACATTTCTATTCCCTAGATGCTTCCTCGCACATTACTTGAGACACCACCACCAAACAATAGATATCCCCCATTCCCCCCCACCCCCTCACGACGTTTGGGGACACATCGCGTCTACCAGGGCCTATTTTTCGAATGGTAATCCACGGGGCATTAAGCTTTTTTTTCAGATAATGGCCGGCATCTCTGGTGATCTCCTCCATTCCATTATACAAGGCTGGAAGATCGATCTGATCGCCACATAGAGGGCTGTTTAAGATGCTACTAGGGAATAATTGCCCCAGTGTTCTATTGATTGGAAGTTATGTTGACATTTCTCTGTTTGTTTCCTATTTGTCTCGGCCTTCTCTCTATCTGTCTGTCTGTATATTTTTGCCCTCTGATCATTATCCCATTGGTAGCCATCAGTCGGTGTTCCTGTTTGGTCATTTTTATTCTATTTCCCCAATGTGCAGTTCCTTTTTAAGTTATTCAAATCCAATTCACATTAGGTGAATGGGCGTATTTATTATTCACTTTGTCGCTTGGACCATTTTCACGTTGCTGTACTGAACACGTTCTCCGTCATTTGCAATTGTAATAAACTTTTCCCCAGTTTTGTAAGACCACATGTGCTACCGTCACTTGTGAAATTAACTCATTCTGTTTTTAGTGAAATCATCATCACCCATTCCCAGTAGTTGTCATCGCAGGTCACTGTATCCTAAATGCTTCTTTAGAACATTCTGTCTCAAACCCATTTATTACTTGAGTCTCACCTACGCCATGCAGATGCTTCTTGAAAGCAATAACTGCAAGAACAATTTCTAGAATTAACCGATTAACTGCGTGTAGGGAAAAAGTCAATGTCATTAATAAAGAAATATGACACGAGTACATGGAATAAATTAACAGTGTGTATTATAGGTTGTTATTGAAATACAAGTCAGGTCTTAGTCAGATATGACTGAGCTCCCGTACGACAGTAGACGGTACTACCTGTTCTCTGTTAGCGTCGAATGTTGGGCGGCGCTTACCAAACCCGACACTCTACATTGTGCCAACGACTTCGGATGGAAGAGCGTAATAAGTATGGTACAAGTCTTATCATGGAGCGAGGAAATGCAACCTAAAGACACAATATCATGGCAGACCAGATCAGGTCCTAACCTTGGTCAGCAACTAGTTTAGGATCAAAGCTCCGACAGGCGGACAGTAAGAGCATTGCTTTGGTGATCCAGCAGCTTCTACAAATTGTCTTGTTCCAGATGTATTGGTGTTAACTTTCCTCTGGAATAAGCTAGGAGAGAGAGAGAGAGAGAGAGAGGGGGGGGGGGGGGAATCATGCTGCATGGGCAACACATGGTCTCTACAATTCAGATTTTTTAAGCAGAATGTAACAAACTATCGTCTGTCAAGACGGCAAGGTGCCAGTATGAAATCAAAGACAGATACTACCTCCTAGAACTAAGAACAGAAACACCAAGTGTAAGTATATGCCACCATATGTCTTTTGAGGCTTTTCCTTCACGCACCCAGAATACCATTATCCTACGGACTCAGTATCTGCTCTTTTGGATTCTGTAAAGCAGCGGGCAGCGTAGGATTGAACCTGGTCAGATATCTCTGACCACATACCAAATAGCCAAGCATCACAAAGCTGGGATAGCTATACAATCAGTCAATCAGGTGCTGAAATACTTTAGCCATATTAAACGTTGAAAAGAAGGACCAGCACGATGCTGAACACAGGACATTGAAATCACTATGGGTATGGAGCAGCATTAGATATGCGGGTGATACAGTATTGATTGCAGACAATGAGCAGGGTCTGCAACATTTAGTAGATGCTTGTGTTGCACACAGTGAACAACTAGCGTTAGAATTAAATTGTAAGAAGACACAGATTATGGTCGTCACTGGGAAGAAGGAAACACCACAATATAATACACAAGTGCCGGCTCCCTCGTCGAGGAGTTATCAGCTTTCTCCGTAACCCCGAATACTTTCGTGGTTGACGTGAGCGCACGAGAATTGGAAGCGGTTCGAGTCGCGCCAGTGACTTTTGAGAGAATGGAGCCGGTCGCTCAGAAAGCAATGGCAAACTACTGAGCGTAATCTTGCCAAGAAATCAACAATCAGCTGAAAGATGCTGATGTTGACAGCGATGTCCTGTAAAGGATATGCAAAAACATTCAATACACAAGTAAATGGAAATATTCTTAAACAAGTGAATCGGCACAATTATCTCGGAACAGTGATAGCATCTGATGGGAGATGCGTTGAAGAGATTAGGTCAAGAATTTCCATGGCGAAAGTAGCCTTTTGCTAGATGGAAAACAAACTGACCATTAAAAAGATGTCGTTTGCAACGAGAAAACGAGTTTTGCGGTGCTACAAGGAACCTCTGCGTTTGTTTGGATTTGAAGCTTGGACACTGAGCAAACAGGCTGAAAAACATCTGATGGCTGTGGACACGTGGTGACTGAGGAAAATGCAAAGAATGCCATGTGCAGACAGAAAAACCAATGACCAAGTGCCACAAGAAACAAATGAAAATCGTAAACTGATTAGAGAAATTAGACATAGACAGTCACACTTGTTTGGTCACTGTTATAAGAAGAAATAAATTAGAAAACTTGGTGACAACTGGTAAGATCGAGGGGAAGAGAACAAGGGGAAGACAGAGAAGTAAATATCTAGATGGCTTGGCCATGTGGCATGGTCGAGACAAGAACACTGAGCTGATACACGACTCTGGTGATCGAGTGAGATGGCGAAGCATGACCGCCCACGTTTATCGGCATGGCATATGATGATGATGATGAAGCATCAGAACTTGCAAAAGATCGAGCATCTTTTCGGCGAGCAGACAGCGACGTTCTGCACAGGACCAGCAACATCATGATGATGATGTCCACAAGCAAGTGCATGCTCTTACTACTTCCATATTATATCTGTACATTTACTTATTTATAGCCCATGCACTGAATCCTACTAAATCCCTGTACCTCCCCGCCTGAGCAACCAAAGTATGTGTAACTGTACATTAGCATATTTGTCAATGGACCTTCTTTTATCGTCTGCATAGCCAAGAGTCCACCCAGCACGAACGGCTTTATGCCATCAAGAATGCGCCCTATTTACTGGTCACTGCTGAAGTTAAGAGTCTTAGAAGGGTACAGTTTGCTTTTTTGTTGCCTGGCACAATCGTTATGAAAGTCACGCGTATTTCCACGCTAACTGTATCTAAGGTCATGGTCTCCGCCCTTGCATTTTTCTCCGTGAGCAGCATTTTGCTGACGTTCAACCACATTTCTTACTTTTCAAGACTTTCTCTCTCTCTCTCTCTCTCTCTCTCTCTCTCTCTCTCTCTCTCTCTCTCTCTCTCTCTCTCTCTCTCTCTCTCTCATCTCTCTCTCTCTCTCTCATCTCTCTCTCTCTCTCTCTCTCTCTCTCTCTCTCTCTCTCTCTCTCTCTCTCTCTCTCTCGCTCTATACTACGGATCATATAATTGCTGTGTGGAAGATGTATGGATGGGAGGCTGCATGTAAAACGAGCCATCGTGCCAATTTGTGACTATGTGAAAATACAAGTCCGTCTGCCTGCCTGTCTGCTTGTCTGCCTGCCGGCCGCTTTCTCTGTGTGTACGTAAGCCTCTCTCTTTCGCTGTGTGTCTATGTGTCTGTCTGTCTATCTACTTTCTATCTACTTTCTGTTTGTCTGTCTGTTGGTCTTTGTCGCCTGATGCCACTACCTTAGCCATCTGGTCCCACTACCTTAGCCATCTGACCTCACTACCTTACCCAGTGATCCCACTATCTTAGCCAGTGATTCCACTACCTTCGCCAGTGATTCTACTAACTTAGCCAGTGATCCCCATACCTTAGCCATTGACCCTACTGCCTTAATCAGTGATATACTACCTTAGCCATCTGATCCCACTAACTTAGCCATCTGATCCCACTACCTTAGCCATCTGATCCCACTACCTTAGTCATGTTGTCTTCTCGTCCTTGATTTGGGGAAGTAAATCACGCGTGCCTCAGAAGTCGGAGTGGGTTCGTCTGATGGCGAGGGACATTTGTAACAGGGAAAGCTAACACACACACAAAGATCTATCCAGTGTACTAGACGAAGCAGCACGTGTATGGACCACGCTTGAGTTCAAAAGCCAGCAAATGAAATAAACAAACAACAAGACAACAAGAATCCGTGTGCCGAATGTGCCCGTCTCTCTACTGGGTGTGAATTATACCGAGTGTGCCCGTCTCTCTACTGGGTGTGAATTATACGAGTGTGCCCGTCTCTCTACTGGGTGTGAATTATACGAGTGTGCCCGTCTCTCTACTGGGTGTGAATTATACGAGTGTGCCCGTCTCTCTACTGGGTGTGAATTATACGAGTGTGCCCGTCTCTCTACAGGGTGTGAATTATACGAGTGTGCCCGTCTCTCTACTGGGTGTGAATTATACGAGTGTGCCCGTCTCTCTACAGGGTGTGAATTATACCGAGTGCGCCCGTCTCTCTACTGGGTGTGAATTATACGAGTGTGCCCGTCTCTCTACAGGGTGTGAATTATACGAGTGTGCCCGTCTCTCTACAGGGTGTGAATTATACGAGTGTGCCCGTCTCTCTACAGGGTGTGAATTATACCGAGTGTGCCCGTCTCTCTACTGGGTGTGAATTATACCGATGTGCCCGTCTCTCTTTCTGGGTGTGAATTATACGAGTGTGCCCGTCTCTCTACTGGGTGTGAATTATACGAGTGTGCCCGTCTCTCTACAGGGTGTGAATTTTACCGAGTGCGCCCGTCTCTCTACTGGGTGTGAATTATACCGAGTGCGCCCGTCTCTCTACTGGGTGTGAATTATACCGAGTGCGCCCGTCTCTCTACAGGGGGTGAATTATACGAGTGTGCCCGTCCCCTCTACAGGGTTGAATTATACGAGTGTGCCCGTCTCTCTACAGGGTGTGAATTATACCGAGTGCGCCGTCTCTCTACTGGGTGTGAATTATACCGAGTGTGCCCGTCTCTCACTGGGTGTGAATTATACCGAGTGTGCCCGTCTCTCTACTGGGTGTGAATTATACCGAGTGTGCCCGTCTCTCTACTGGGTGTGAATTATACCGAGTGTGCCCGTCTCTCTACTGGGTTGTGAATTATACCGAGTGTGCCCGTCTCTCTACTGGGTGTGAATTATACCGAGTGTGCCCGTCTCTCTACTGGGTGTGAATTATACCGAGTGTGCCCGTCTCTCTACTGGGTGTGAATTATACCGAGTGTGCCCGTCTCTCTACTGGGTGTGAATTATACCGAGTGTGCCCGTCTCTCTACTGGGTGTGAATTATACCGAATGTGCCCGTCTCTCTACTGGGTGTGAATTATACCCAGTGCGCTCGTCTCTCTACTGAGTGTGAATTATACCCAGTGCGCCCGTCTCTCTACTGGGTGTGAATTATACCGAGTGCGCCCGTCTCTCTACTGGGTGTGAATTATACCCAGTGAGCCCGTCTCTCTACAGGGTGTAAATTATACCGAGTGTGCCCGTCTCTCTACTGGGTGTGAATTATACCCAGTGCGCCCGTCTCTCTACAGGGTGTGAATTATACCCAGTGCGCCCGTCTCTATACTGGGTGTGAATTATACCCAGTGCGCCCGTCTCTCTACAGGGTGTGAATTATACTGACTGTGCCCGTCTCTCTACTGGGTGTGAATTATACCGAGTGTGCCCGTCTCTCTACTGGGTGTGAATTATACCGAGTACACCCGTCTCTCTACTGGGTGTGAATTATACCCAGTGCGCCCGTCTCTCTACTGGGTGTGAATTATACCCAGTGCGCCCGTCTCTCTACTGGGTGGAGTCTCCTTTACTTCACTGTTGTCACAATGATGCGTTCACGGTAAAGATCCTCACTGTGAAAATGTAAGTTGTGTATAGATACAGTGCAGACCTTACTAACTTGGGACCCAAGAAATAGTTTTCCTTATTAGACATTCCTCTTGTAAGAGTTCAAGCATATAGTAATGCATTTACAACGTACAGTACGCTATTGTTCTTCACAACAGAAATTCGTCACATCCGACATAGCCTTAAGCGGTTTGCACAATATATCATTCTACAGATCTTAATGTCACGAAAAATGGAATACTGCATGCACAGGTATACAGCAATGGTCTTGATGCACATTGCATTAGGCTGTTCACAAATTTAGGAACGCTCTGTACCAGTTATTTTATTGAGAATATGTGTGTTGTATATTTCAGATTGAAGGATTTATCCCAGGGATTTAGTTTATGTAGTGGGAATTCTGCCGGCTTCGTGGCTTAGAGGTTATGACTTTTCTCCGTAATCTCGTATCCTCTCGTGGGTAACGTGATGACGGTGAGAATCAGCAGCGGTTCGAATCGCATCGGTAACTTACGGGTATGTGAGCCGGCCCCGCTCAGAAGCAATGGCAAACTACGAGCGTAATCTTGCCAAGAAATCAACATACAGCTGAAAGATGCTGGTGTTGACAGCGATGTCCTGTAAAGGATATGCACCACACACAAAAAAAGTGGGAATACTGCAGTATGCACCTGTCGAGATGAACGGAAAAATGCCTGGCAATAAATTATGCAATCTGTTGTTTGTGGCCTCGTTATTCAAGTTATTTGATTGTTCACTATCTTAAATGTATGCTCTTCTAACGATATACTATAACGCTACTGAGGACAAGACGTCATATCCGGAGAAAGGAGTTATGTATTACTCTAACATCGTTG
Source organism: Cepaea nemoralis (assembly GCA_014155875.1). Classification (NCBI taxonomy): domain Eukaryota; kingdom Metazoa; phylum Mollusca; class Gastropoda; order Stylommatophora; family Helicidae; genus Cepaea; species Cepaea nemoralis. The sequence continues at coordinate 33,106 of JACEFZ010003200.1, forward strand.
CAGAAATAAAACACCGTAGTTGCATCCCTTGATTGGAAATTTCATGACTGCCAAAAATACATTAATCCCCCAGGCAGGCGATGGCAGATATGGATGTGCTCAGGTTTGCAGTAATTATCATCTTGCATGAAATTTGAATACATAATCCGCCCTTGATTCTCTTTATAATATGGGGCTGGCACCAGATACACGAGGTGTGATAGCCTATAGTGTGTTCACAAATGTTTGCCCACGTATAAAAATTCATAATTCAATAACCAACTGAGTAAAAATGAATATCATTTGTCATATAACCTTTTCATTATGTACACCCAACAAAATAACAACAACCCACAGCCGATTCCCAGACCAGCAGTAAAAGAGCCTTGTTCCTCTGTACGCCAAAAACAATTGTATTTACCAATTCACTATGTAGGTGCCAGGCTTCCTACATCGGCAGATCAGAGCGGCAGCTGAACAAAAGAGTGTCAGAACACATACCTCAATGGGTCGACAAGATACGACACACAGGCGATGCGAGCCTAGTGGGGCCGACACAACCGAAGCTTGCCGCGTCATCAATTGCTAGGCACATTCTCGAAAGCGGCCATGTGATTGACAGAGACACTTGCCTTTCGCGTGTTGTTTAACACACAAAATACTCGCTTGTTAAAGTTTGCAGAAGCAATAATGATCAATCAACGCAAGCCAGATTTGTGCAAACAGAAAGACATGTTAGTCAGCTTAAAATTACCGTGGTAGACAATTGACATTACTGTATGAACATGTGTATATTTCAACTTGAAGGATTTATCTAGTTAATGTACTTTATGTTGTGTGAATTCTGCAGTATGTACCTGACGAGATGCAGCGAAATATGCCAGGCAATAAATCGTGCAATCTATTGTTTGTGTCTTCGTTATTCAAACTTACATGAAACAATATAATTAATTGAATTATGTTTTTAAATAACTCGTATGCTACAAGATGTTCTCACTTTTTTTTGCCCACCCTGTGTGTGTGTGTTGTGTGTGTGTGTGTGTGTTTGTGTGTGTGTGTGTGTGAGAGAGAGAGAGAGAGAGAGAGAGAGTGTGTGTGTGTGTGTGTGTGTGTGTGTGTGTGTAATTTTCTTTCCCTCCAATATCTTTACTAAGAATGTGTTAATTTTATCTCTCTTCTGTCCAACTCCTCTCTCTCCTCTCTCTCTCTCTCTCTCTCTCCTCTCTCTCTCTCTCTCTCTCTCTCTCTCTCTCTCTCTCTCTCTCTCTCTGGTTCTCTCTCTCGCTCCAACGATAACTCAAAATCTCAAGAGTACTCAGGTTCTTTACAGTGTGCTTTTGGAAAGCAAAGTAACAAAATAACTGTATTTAATTTTCAAAGAATTCTCTTCACAAACGATCGTAACAATATTGAAATTTATTTGATTTATAATTGCCTTACTATATTGTATTTAATTTATAACAGTCGTAATATCTTAGGTAGATGTAAAGTTTTCCCTGTAATGTTATATTTGAC